>JAMLFT010003753.1:0-21247 GCA_026544285.1 Pachyrhizus erosus | reverse complement strand
TCCGATCTTTAAAAATATAAAAATTAATGATTAATACATTTAAAAGTTGTTATATATTTTTTATAATTAAAAATAAAAAATATTATAATTTATTTGCTATATATAAAAACGGAAGTAATAATCTTTATAAGAATTTTATAAATAAATATGATTTTTTTTTACTTTTTTTATAATTTAAATTATTTAATTAAAATTATTACATATTATTTTTATATATTTTTAGTAAATTTTTATCAAAATAGACTAGACATATAAATAAATATTAAAAGTATATATCCTCAAGTAGTATACAAGTACATGCTAAAATCAAATATTTTATATTATATAATAAAATTTAAAATATCATAAATACATATAAATTTATAAATTGTGCCCGGTTAAAGATAAAATTAAAAAGATAAATTTTAAACTTAAAGGATAAAAAATAAATTTATTTTAAATTTAAAAGACTAAAAATATATTTAAACTGTAAAATAAAATTAACCTAAAAAACTCTTAATATTTTCTTCAATTTTTTTTATAACATATAAGTTACATTAAAATTAAAATTTTAAAAAAAATGGAAATAAAGTATAATTTTGTTTAAACCTGTATTTGGTAAAAAGAAAAGAAATTGAGAGATTGAAAATATATAAGTAAAAAAAAAAAAGAACAAACATAAATAAAAAAATATAGTAAAAATGAGAATTGTTTGATTTAAGAGAAATAAAAAATAAATAAAATAGGAAAAAAGTTATAAAATTATTTAGTTTGAAAAAAAGAGAAAAAAATAAAAAATAAATCATAAATAAAATTTTAAGTTCACCTTTGCAATTTTAACATTTTTTTTCTATTTTTAATCATATGCATGTTTGAGGTTATATAATTAAATATAGATGCATCGAAAATCGATTATGTCCACCAAAATCGATTATAGTTCGTGTGCAAGTAAAATAAAATTGATTTTGTTCACACCAAAGAACAAGTCCAAACCACACATGCACCCATGATCGATTTTATCCATCACCAAATTGATTTCCTCAAAAAAAAAAATTGATCAAAATCTTATGGCCCCATCACGAAATTGACTTACAAAACGTGTTTTTGAAGCTTATTTGCTTAGGCTTTGAAAAAAAATTGATTATGGGATTTAGCAAAATTGATTTTATGTTCATAATAAACACATTTTTGGACAAATTTGAACGAGGACTATTTGAAACCAGGAGGAAGAATAAGCTGATACTCATTTACAACGAACAACTAGCTCAATCAGCAATGGAGCTTGCAAGGAAGAAGAATATGCAACGAGAACCACGAGGACCAAGACCCGTTGCAGCAGCGTTACTTTTGTCTATTACATGTGGCAATGTTTATTTCTCCGCAAGTCTTCTCAACATAGAGGGAACTTTTTAGTGTGAAACCCACCTAATTTTTTGAAGGATTATTGAAGTAAATTTTACCTCTTTTAATAAAATATTTTCCATACACACAATTAGAAAAATAAACTCTTGTCAATATGTTTAAAAAATTCAACTAACTACCAAATGAACTATACCTTATTGACAGGTTATTTATTTCTTATTTATAATAGACTTTTGCCTACAATTAACTACGGATATATATTTCTTTCTTCATTCTTACTCGTAACATTTGAAATTTAATATTACAAAAATAAACTATTTCTTTAATTCCTAATAAATAATTTATATTTCATTTATATTATATTTTACTTGTAAGAAATAAAATTTCTTACAGAAAATACAATGATTCCCAAAAGAATATTTCTTACAGAAAATATTATATTATATTAGAAAGAAAATACTTTCTCTTGTAAGAAACAGAAAAATAACTAATCACAATAAAAATAGATTCCCAGGAGTGAAGCAATGATTTTGTTTTTAATAGAAAAAAATGATTTTATATATACAATGACCTAATTGAGCTTATTTTTTTTAATATTTATTCTTTTTTTATTAAAATATTTATATTATTTGTAATTTTTATTTTATTTTTTTCATTTCATTTACACTTTTATGAAATATCCTAAATATACAACCTTTTACTTTTTTTTTACATTCATTTCTTTCACTTTTATTTTTTAAAACTAAATATACCATTAATACTAGTGGGTCACATTTAATTTTTATAATTTTTAAAATTTTTAAATATTTCAGTTTAATTCTTTATATTGAATTGTATTTCATTTTGAATGAGAATACATAAAAAGAGCGACGTGACATTGATTTTTTTGGGTTATACGAGGAAAACGTGTCATTAATATGTGTAAATTAACAAAATAATATATGTATTATATATTATATGTACAGTTAAAAATTATGAAAATAAATAAAAGCCAAATTTATAGATAAACTAAATAAGGAGTTAAAGTGAAATTAAATTTATTTTAAATTAACATTCAATTTTATTTAATATGCATTAAGCATAATGAGAATTTTACAAGTTATATTTAAAAGCATATTTTATTAATTAAAATATATATTTAATTTAAAAATTAAATAGTTATTTATATATTTCATTTTTTTTATGAAACAATTTATTCTTACTTCAATTTGTTTATAAATTTATCTTATTTAATATTAAGTGTAATTTTATGTATCGTGAATATAAAAAGGTTTATACTTTTCACTAATAAAAAATTGATATATATAATTTTAAAATTAATTGTTATAAAATTTATTAATTTTTTTATATCATGTTATTAAAATAAAATGTTTATCAATTTTAATTATGACTAATTTTTATTAGAGGTAACTTTAATAAAAGTCTCTTTTTAGTCACGTTTTTTTTTATTTATAAAACTCTCAAATCAATCATTTGTTGATATTATAAAATTAATCAAATTAATCATTGTAATAATTTATAATTAAATAATAATATAAATATATATATATATATATATACTTATTTCAAAATTAAATATAAAAAAATATCTAAATTTACATCAATCAAAGATGTTAAGTAAATTTATTTAATTAACATAATTTTGTATGAAAAAAAATTCTAAATTTGCTAATTTAATTGTAATCATATTTATTGAAAATGAAGTTCACATTTAAATTAATTTAAAAATATTTTAAAACTGATAACATTAAATAAAATAAAATAAAATAAAATTTATTTATATTTTAATCCATTAAATTTGAAAATTTTTTCTTATAGAACATTTGAGTAAGGGGAAAATATTAATTATTTAGTCTTATAATATAACGCTCTAACTGTATTTTATAATGAATGAATATTTGTCCTTTTCTTTTTATAAAAAGTGCATATCATAAAAAAAATTAATTTTTATAATTATATTATTAATATAAAATATTTAATAATTTTATCGTTTAAAAATAACGTGAACAAGCACCTTTAAGAGGTTCTTCTCGCTCATCTACGTTTGAAAAAAACTAATTGATAACCTTGATAAAGGAAAATATGAAACTGAAAAGAAATAAAAAAAAAAAAAAAAGAAAAAAAAAAAAAAGAAAAGGTAGCTTAAAATTGAATGCAGTGTGAGGTGGGAACGCGGAATGACATGGTCAAACTGACGGAATGAATGGGTACGTGTCTTCTGCAAACATAGCATCGCCGCGTGTCCTTCACGCATTGGTCCTCACCTTAATCACGCCCAGGCTGTCTTTCTTCATCACAAACTAACTCCTGCTTACTGCCATCACATTTTCAAATTAATTTACCAATTAACACTAATAATCACCTTCCCTGGCTGTTATATAACCACTCCCACTTACATACACAAATCCAAGAGTGACCGAGAGATTCTCACCAAACTTCACTTTTCTTTCTCACTTTCTTCAATTTCTCCCGTTCTATATTTTCTGTGGTTCTCACTTCTCTATTCCTCTTCTTCTTTTTCTTTTTCCATCTCCTCCCCCCTCTGTTACTCCCCGCTTCTCTGAATCCCTTTCTGTTAATCATCTGTCTTTCAACTCATGATTTTTTTGGGTTTGCCTCTAATCTTACAAAGATTCAAACTTGAAAGCATTTCTCGAAAGCCAGGTGTTTTCAGAATCGAGATCCAGATTTTTTCGTTTGTTTTTGTTAAAAAAAATATATTATATTTTTCTTTCAATCAGCCACGAGGGTTGTTTTTTGTCCCTCAAAGCTCTATTTTCTTGGATTTTAGGGGTTGTCTATTATAAACCTCTTCCATCCTCTTAATTTTATTTTGAATTTTGAATATATTTTTTTTTTTCTAGATTTAAAAGAACGCAGGTTGATTTTTATCTAAGATCTGTGTGTGTCTAGTTGGAAATTTTATATGGCAGCTATGATGGATTTCTACAACGGAACACCACAACATCAGTCAGATCCATTCAGAGGTGAGCTTATGGAAGTTCTAGAATCTTTTATGAAAAGTCCTTCCTCAACTTCCTCTTTATCTTCAGATTCACCCTTGCCTTCTACTTCTACTTCTACTTCTACTTCTTACTCTCTTTCTCCTTCGCCTTCTTACTTCCCTTCCTCTTCATCTTCTTCTTATTCTTCTTCACTCCCTCCACACCCTAATTTCTACCCTCAAAGTTCCTCCTACTTATTCCAAAGCCAGCAATCCTTAATAGGCTTTGAGCAACCGAGTTCCCTTATTGGGCTCAACCACCTAAGCCCGTCTCAGATTTCTCAGATCCAGACCCAGATCGAATCTCAGAACCAGAACTCGCTCTCCCTCAACTTCCTGGGCCCTAAGCCCGTCCCCATGAAACAATCTGGCGGGCCTCCGAAGCCCACAAAGCTCTACCGCGGCGTGAGGCAGAGGCATTGGGGGAAGTGGGTCGCGGAAATCAGACTCCCCAAGAACCGTACGAGGCTCTGGCTCGGAACCTTCGACACTGCGGAGGAAGCAGCTTTGGCGTACGACAAAGCCGCTTACAGACTCCGAGGTGACTTCGCCAGGCTCAACTTCCCGAACCTGAAAGGCTCCTGCCTCGATGAATACAAACCTCTGCAGTCCGCAGTTGACGCGAAACTCGACGCTATTTGCCAAAGCTTGGCCGAAATGCAGAAGCAAGGGAAGACTGAGAAAGGTGCAGCCAGGTCAACCAAGAAGTCAAAGCAAGGATCGAAGGAGACACTGAATCTGAACCTGAACCCGAACCTGAACCTCTCTTGCAAGGCAGAGCCTGAGGCTTCTGCTGCTCTGTCTCCTGAAAGTGAGGGCTCAGCGGATTCTTCTCCGTTGTCTGATCTGACGTTTGATGTGGGCGAACCGCAATGGGAAGAGGCTTCCGCAAATTTTATCCTGCAGAAGTTTCCTTCCTATGAGATCGATTGGGATTCTCTGTGAAGACGTGTTTTCTAGTGTCTTGTTTTATCTCTAGTCTTGTGGCTAATAATAATAATAATAATAATTTAGTCTTCTAGTCTGGTAGGTGGTGCCTGTTGCAATTGAGTTTTTGAAAATTGCAGGGCTACTTTAGAATTTGGATTATTAGCTATTTGGTCAATAGGTGTAAATCTCTCTCTATCTTTGGTCAACTGGTTTTTTTTTTTTCTTGCTTGGCCAGGGAGAATGACTGTGGTTAGGTGTTTATCCATGTTTTGCTGTTCGTCGAAGTATCTTATTATTATTATTATTGATGTAATTCAATTCATGAATATATTTGTATTTCAATTTATATATTGCATTAGTTTGTTTCTTTGGACCATATACTACACTGCTGTATCATATGATACCATCGATATATTGCTTTTCTACTGGAATTTCGTGATAACAATTGAGGGTGTTTGTGCAGTCCTACATTTTCCTTCTAGTTTTACCATTAGTTGGCCGATTTGCCAGGCTCAGGGTCGGTAAATTCCATGATCATACTAAACTGTTGAAAATAAATAATATTGAAAATGTGCATCTGTATTTAGTATCAGATGAAGTTTATATACCAGCTCCTGCAACTAATAGAGTTGAGAGGTTTGTTTACCACAACATATAATACTCAACTTACTAAACTTGAACGCGATTTGTTATAAAAGTTGTGTTTATGATTAATTTAAGTTTTCAATTTAAAATTATTTTTATTTAAATCTAATACTAACCCACACTGTGAATCATCTCCGTTCTGATTTGTGTTGAAGGTGCTAAACAAGATCCACGTGAGGTCTATTGGAATTATTCAACAAAGATTTTAACCGCAAATTCACACACATAAAAATGATCGTACTAAGATTTATAACAATTCACATTCTATCATCTACTAACTAAAAGAAATTCCTTAATATTGTATCTGATTTTGAATAGAGCAATGAAACACATACATATTAAATAACTAATTAATATTTATAACTTATATTTTTAATTTTTAATCACATTATAACATTCATGATACCTATATTTCTTTATTTTATTAAATGTCGAATAAACTTGTGATGTCAGCAAGTAATTTTTGTTTTCACTAGAGTACTCATTCCCTCATCACTGCCCAAAAACTAGCCACACCCAGTTCATATCTCTTTACCAACTATATATTCGAAAAATGATAACCAGAACTTAGGACACGGGTTAAAGAATAAAAGTTAATTCGAAAGTGCACCAATACACTCTTGTGTGATTTATAGTACAACTTGAATAATAAAATATATATATTTATTGAACAAATCCTTTCGGTTGGAATAATCTCTAGATGTCTACAGTATGTGAATAAATCTTTCTCCTTTTCACTAATTCTACGCTACGTACAGAAATGTTGTTTGATTTAGAATTTTTATTCAACTTGTCTTGAAAATGGGAAGTTGAAGTACTCAAAATGTTGCCGACGAAAAGCCCTAAGCACAGCATGCGGGCATGGGAAAAATCTATTCACGTACCGTAAAAACTCACTCTCCACTTTCACTTATTCCATTCATTGAACCTTGCTTCTGACGGAAACACCACCTCCCAATGATCAAAAACTTTGTCCTTATGCTCACAAAATTATGCCCAAAGCCATACAAAACAAAAAGCCTTTCACATGGATCACCATAACATTTCCCCCCCCATACCGCAACCAACCTTTAAGTGTGTTAATAAAATATATATATATATATATATATATTTTAATTTTGTCTTATTGGTCTACCAAAATTTTAGTATAAAGGATTAGCTATCTTACTTGGTAGCTGGAGTATCTGTTTCTTTCTTTTTGTTTTCTAAAATATCCTTTCACTTCATATGTGGGGTTTTCAGAGAATAATTTCTTTAGATTTGAAGCGTTAAAGCTTAGTCCTTAATTCGTAACAGTGTTTTTCATATGCATACATATCATGATATAGCACATTTAAAATCTCGCAAATAATGCCATAAACCCGTCATATATTTTGTACGTAACTATCATACTCTTCTAAATTTTCGTAAAGGGTTAATCATGTTAGTCAAACTATTCATCCTCGTCGAAATCAAAGTTACATAAACTATTTAATAATCAGTACCATTTTAATTTTTTTTTAGCTCTAACATCTTGATATGCTCAACTTTCAGAAAATTCTCCCTAGACAAACTAAGACCCTGGCACATGTAGCCATGTAGATGAGCTAGTCACCACTTGCATTGCATATCTTTATTGTTAGATACTTTAGCTTTAATAATGAGGTTTTCTTTGGTTAATCATAAGTTTAAATTTCTTGATTATTTTTAATCGAACAGATTGATAAATTATGTTTTGGCTAGTGTTTAGTAGTTGGAACATCTTACACGTGGTCAATATATTGTATGAATTTCACATCCCTCGTTAAAGGGACAGGGAAGAAACGTGAATATTTAAAACATATACTGCCACTTAGTACCATATATAAATTGAGGTTAAGGCAAATAGAATTTGGGCTAATTTCCTCATAAACAAAAACATTACAGAATTATTAACCAAAATAGTTACAGGCTTACTTGTTTCCTATAGAAAATGAAAATAAGTTAGTAGTACGTGATAGATAAGAGTTAGAGAAAAAAAATTAAAATTAATGAGAGTCACATACTATTTTTTATTCATTTTTTTTTTATCTTTAACCAAACACTTATAATTTTATTTTTTACATGTTTTTCCTTCTTCTTATTTCTATCTATCTTATTTCTCTCCAGTCTACCAAAAAGTACATTAAAGAAAATCTCAACAATTATTGTGGACTGAATATAAGGACAGTGAGTGGTTGAATTAAGCCAATCTCTTCTTTGTTTGATTTATCAATATTATTTATTTGTATTTGCATAAGTTTTAAGTTTTTGAGACCATTGCTTGAAGACTATCTGTACTAATCTTACTAATATGATATTAAACAACAAATTTACACTCCAAAACAAAAATTGATACTTCAACTTGTTTGAAAAGCTTGAAACTGTCCTTAACCATCAATTTTGAGCCAATATTGATAACAAGACGATCAATTTGAAGAGGGACAGCTAATACCAATTCAGTTTGAAGTCAGATCTAGCCAAATTGGTGATTGCATTTCCTACCATCCGAATGCAGGATGTTCCCAAATTAGGTAAAAGAATTTAGCATTTGAGAAAAGAACCGAGTATGATTTTAGAGGTTATTAAAAACTTGAAATACCTTGAGAATTGAGATTTCTCAAAAATTAGAAAGGAGGTGCAATAACTTATATATAATAGAGGAGGGAAATATGGGGCCATGATGATACTAATTAAACACCTATACCTCAATAGTGACTGCTTTACAATTATAACAACAAACAACTACATATATCTCAAAAATTATTATTATTTATTTATTTATTCAAGAGCTTAATTTTCTGGCACTATTAAATATTTTAATTATATTTTAAATCAATTAGATATTATGTTTGATAATTTTTAAAATAATTATTATAAAATTAATAATATTACTGCATATGATAATAATTTATAATTGAATAATAGAATAGGAAAAAATGTATACTGTTAATGTATTCAAACTAAATTTCATTAAATTTTCATAAGATATGTTTCTATAATTTTAAGTGCTCTAAGGTATTTTGAGACTTTTATGCAACACAATATACGAACATTTATGTGAAAGTTACAAAAGATTCTGAAAAGTAAATGTAACAATGAATCATAAATTTAACTTTTGTGTGTGTCTTGATCAAAAGAGTAATATATATTAAAGTAAACTAATATCATTCATTTTAGGGATCTAGAAAAAATTTAGAGCTGTCATAGAGTGATATGATACCATAGACATTACTTGGAAAGAAAGCTTTGTCACATGTAGTGGTCTTAATCAACTTGAATAGAATTATTTCCTTGTAAAGGAAACCTATGGTCTCTATATATATATATATATAAGATATTAGTGAGTGTCACTTGGATAATTATTTGACCTTTTCATTAAAGCAATTAATAAGTATTATATGATATATAGTAAGGACCAAAACAGTAATTTTAGATTTGAGAGATAACTAAAACTAAAATTTGTCCATTTTACAAGAACAACAAATATATTTAAATACTTTTTTTTTTTAATGATACTTTGTATTTTCCTTTTATTTGAATTTTTTTAATTGGATTATGAAACTCGTATGGTTGTTATTTATTTATTGTTAGTTAGAGACTACCTAATCATATGTACATATTGATGAAGTTCTTGAAGGTGATGAAGAAAAATTATGTCAATTGTATTTTTTTCATTTAATATCTTCTTTATTCTCTAGTCTCGTAGTATGCCAATAGTTTCTTTTAGCTTCTTAACAATTTGCCGGTCAACAAACAAATTATCATTAGACAAGATGAAACTATTACTGATATATATATTTTTTTTCATATCCTTCACCAATTGGTCCATTGGGTTAAGAGTCTCCAGCTAACAACAAATGCAAGAAAACTATATAAGTGCCATTATCTAACTTTAAAATGGAAGGAAAATATAAAATACCATTAAAATAAAACTAAAATAATATTCTAAACTCATCTAAAAAAATGTTTAGGTAGTATTTTGTAAAGAAGGAAGTAGAGGAAGATGAAGGAGGTGGATGAGAAAATAAAAGAAGAAAAATAAATGAGAAATAGAATGAAAATAGAGGTTATTTGATTGAAGAAAAATAAAATAAATAAAATAAAAATTAACTTTTTGAAATAATTTGATTTTAAAAAAATAATCATTATTATTTTTATTTTTAATATTTTATTTTTCTTATTTTTTATTATTATTTATTATATAATAATAATAATAATATAAGAATCAATGGGTGGTAAAACAAAGGAGCAGAACTGTGTTAATTGATTATGAAGGTCCCATACTCGATTATGGCACTCCAGCAGCAATATTTCTGTGCAAATCCTTCTTCTCATGTGCAGAAATATTTTTATGTGAGTCACACTATTTTTTTAATATTTGTTAGATTTTTTACTCTACTAAACAATCAACATTCTTCTACTTACACTCTCTTCTTTTCTCTTTTTCTCTATTTTATTGGTAGCAAACAAATGCTTAATCACTTAATTGTATTTCTTTTAAGACTATTAAGCCCATCTTATCAAAAGTAAAAAGCAAAATGAGAGGAAAAAAATGGAAAAGGAACTGTGAACACCCTGGATAATTGATTAGCAACATTCCTACAACAATTTTTGACCAAATGGAGGGTTTGACTATTTTTTCTTCCTCATGATTTTGGATATTTTATTTTGAATGGTATTTAGAGCCGTCATTTGGGATGGTTACCTAACTCTTGCCTCAAGGGTGACACCTCCCTACATAGTGATGACGGTAGAGTAGGAGGAGACGTAGTATAGCTAAAAAATAAGGTCTCCAATGCTCAAATCAGCAAGGTTTG
The DNA here is from genome assembly GCA_026544285.1 of Pachyrhizus erosus. Classification (NCBI taxonomy): domain Eukaryota; kingdom Viridiplantae; phylum Streptophyta; class Magnoliopsida; order Fabales; family Fabaceae; genus Pachyrhizus; species Pachyrhizus erosus. The sequence continues at coordinate 10,510 of JAMLFT010003753.1, read as the reverse complement.
AAAGGTTAATTGTTCGTGTGTGATAGGTTAGAGTTGTTCACCTTATATAACATTTTGGAATTGGAGGTTTAGTTGTGTGATTAACTAAAAATATGATAATTTACCAAATTTCTTGAATTATGCTATATATGAGATCACACTATGCTTCATTCAACTATGAAAGATTGGATGAGTGATAGATATGTCGCACTAAGATGATGGACATAGTAAATTATTGGAATAATATGCAAGTTGATTTGTAACCGTTGTAGAACTGAAGGTTTACATGTATATAGAGACCACCAGGGACAATGATTGAAAAGGTGCAAGTTAAAATCAAGGGTTTGATGAAAATATTCATGGACATTATCAAGATGTGGTTACATAATCAAAAGCAAAAAGGTTGACACCATCTTTGGCAAAAATGAACAATGAGGAGTTTAACTTCGAGCTTACGAATTGTATAAAGGAATATATGGTGTGGAACCATGCATGTTGAACTTTCATATGTTTCAACTTTTAAGTGATAAAGGTGGATGAAACCTGTAGGTTGTTGCGTGGCCACTTATCTAGTCAATTTTTCATGCTAAAACACATTACTAATGTCTAGTTCACAAATTTACCACTTGTGTGATAGATAAAGGGCTTATTTGATAATGGAAGGCTTGATAACAAGCCCAAAAGAATAATGTAATCTACTCGTCGCCTTTAATGGATTCTTTTCACAAGTCGAGCTTTGAATCTTGAAATTTAGCCTTATTGGGATCGGATAAACCCACTTCCATCCAACAAAGTTTATGATTTTATTTTTCTAACATGTTCTCAAGTGCCTGATTGCAAAAATGCAATAAATTTAAAATTTTAATTTAAAGAAACTATTAAGTAATCTCATATTATTATGTGTCTATGGTCAAATATTATTTATGTAATATATATTTATATTTTTTAAATTAATAATACTTTATTACATATAATGTGAAGATTAATAGTTTCGAACTGATAATGATAATAATAATAATAATAATAATAATAATAATAATAAATAAGGTTGATTGTATATTTTAAGAGATGAAAGAGTAAATGAGTTATTTTTAAAATCTAATAAGGAAAACTAATTTTTTTTCTTGTTTTTAAAAGTTGGGTTGAAAGCATTTCAAAATTAAATTAACAATTACTTAACTCTAATATAGCCAAACATATCTTGTTTTAAATTTGCTTTTGAAAATGAACTTTCAACAATTCCGAACATGGCCCATGAGTAATTGGGGGTGGTTTTTGGTGTCAAGTGGATGTGAGCTTACGGTTAATGAGGACAACAGTAATTTTTACCGACATAACGTTAGTATTTTAGTGGCTTAGAGGCATGAGAGAAAATAGTTAAGGATATCCCTACAATATAATGATAATAAAGGTTTCAATTTCATGTATTCGATATCAACACACTATAACGAATTTTTTGGGGGCTGGTGGTGGGAGTGACAAATAATTGAGTTTCAATTTATGTATTTTTCTAATTTTGCATGGATCTGGGGGAAAAATTATGGAAACCCTGCTTTGTGTTTTCATATAATTTAATCAAATACTAACAACCAATATCTACCATACTCTTTTTACCTGACTTTTCATTATTGGTTGGAATTCGCACCCTTTTTAACTTCATTTTTACTATTGGTAAGAATGAAGAAAAGACAACTGATGTCTATGCTAGAATCTTTGATGAAAAATATTTTGGCTTAAGGGTGGCAAAGACGATCATGCCATTGTGGAGACTGCTAGGATGTTAATAGTGCACTTTGCCCTTTGAGAGATATGGTTGTGGTTGGGCTGTACGAAGGTCACCAAGTAAATAAAGGTAGAACTATTTTGACAGAGCATCATCAGGGTTTGGAATCAGATATTCCCTTAATCCAATTTGATTTTCCTACTTTGAATTTTTTTTCTCCTCTTTAAAAGGCAACTCCTAATTTGAGATTTCAAGGAAATCATTATGATTTTTTTTGGAACAGAATAAAACCCCAAACGCACAGCTAACTAAAACTCCTTCACATTCAAACAAAAAAAAAATGCACCTAAACAGTTTAACTCATTTTAGATTATCATTGTTGATTTATATTTCCATAAAGGATTTCCTTTCGATACTTCTGCAAGGGAGTTCAGCAAGTGCACGGCAATAAATGAAAGCCTCTCTACATTCCATAAGCACGTAACATTCACAACATCAGAGCTGTCAGAAAAGATATGAATCATGGCAAAGTGACATTTGTTGCACATGATTAGATCTTAGCATTTCAACCTTCATTGATGCAACATCTAAGGGCAAAATCCTTTTGTTGAAACCGAAGAACTGAGAACCCCGAGGGGAATTTCAATCAGCAATTGGCCTTCTCTTGAATATGTCTCTGAAGAGCAATTCGCTCGAAATTACTTAACACCCATCAGTTAAATTTTCCAAGTTCCATCTTCTTCTTGATAGCCCTTTGACCGTGATAGATAAATGAATCTAGTATTCCAGAAACGGTGAAAATACCTGTATGCAACAAACATCAAGTATCATTCTGTCAGGATTCACACAAATGAAATGATATTTCTCGATATTCAAGCCAAATTAAGAGTGAAAAGGAATAGTGGAAGATCCATATCTACCTCCAACTATGGCACACACATTAGTAAGAAAATGTAAGAATGAGACATGTTCTTCTGTAAAAGTAACCTGCAAAATGTTATTCCAGTATAATATGAGATCAAAGCGCAAGAAAGAAAGAAAAAAAAGACCTTGTTGAAAGAAAACAGTAAAGAAAAGGCCTAGTTGCAATTACTGACTTAATATTCCATATCTTAACATCAGCCAAAAGCTATAATAATTAGGGGTACAAACCCACCTTAATTGGAGAAAGGTCATAGAAGAAGAAAACTCCGGGAAGGGACTGCATACGACCCACGTCTCCAGTCCTGAAGTGCTCTGTCACAGAGAACTGCAAAAACATTTCCAGTTTATATCATGTTTCACAAGCAAGAATGAAAAAAAAAAAAAAAATACTAGACATTGACATTTATAAGTTCAATAACCTGGTTTGACTGGATAGTATGCCCACTGACGTCAGTGTATACCGTAGGCACAACCTGAAAAACAACAAAAACATGGGGCAAAATTTAAGTCTTACGAGATATAAGATTTTTGGTGCAGTATTCCACATATGAAGGAGCTAAGGTCTTGTAAGTTTTGAGGGGAGAGATGACAAAAGGTTAACGTCTTACTAAAGATGGATCTAATAATACCAACAACAACAACAAAATCTTATTATCTAACAAAAGCTGAGATTTGGCTATATGAATCACACAACGCCATTGGGTCAGTTAAAGACCAAAGCTTCAGAGTTTCTTGCTACCGTATACTTCTTTTCTTCACTACTTTAAAACATCACTGATTACAGCCATAGGTGCTGTGAAGGTAAAAGGTATGAAAATTGTATCATAGGATATTTCTATGGTGTAAAATTAAAAATATTACAACATTATTATATTAATTATAATTAAAAAGGCTGATAAAAAAAATGAAGGTATTGAAGTGTTCCTAGAGACAGTGATACAGCCATTTTAAGCAGAATGTAAGTCGTAACACAATAACAGAGCATGTGGCAAGAAATTGAAAATAGAAAACAAATACAGGATAAATGCAACGAAATCAGACCAAAAGAGTAGTGGGTTCTTGGATACCACAGGAATGACTAAAACACAGCGTGTTGAAGGGGGTAAAAACATAATAAAATCAATAATTTTAAATTGTCACAGCAAATGCCAAATTGTATAATGAAGAGTAGAACAACAATTAAAAAAATTTAACTGCTTTCCTTAACAGAGGTAGCTGGCGTTTCCACCATGTAAAATCTGTTGTTGAAAAGGTAGAATATTTTCAGACTGGGGTTTGTGAAGTTCATTGCTCATTAGTTATGCAATGAGGAAAAAAAAGCCATCAAGGTATGAGAAGAGGTGCCACACAGAAGTGGTAGCCTAGAGTAGCAAGACGTGCCAGACTCTTCCCTAGCCTCATCCTAGAACTTTCGGCATTCCTTGTGGCAACTGTTAACTAAACTAGTCGTAACCAAAACTGGAAAGGATAAATTACAATAACCTTGAGTTTTGATTAATAAATTATATCACTACCCTAACAATTTTGGGAATTATAACACACTTCCCAACTTTGAAAGACCAGATATACCCATGCCTTTTTATTTTACACACCCCAATCTGCACAACTTGTAAGGTGAAAAATACTGAAAAAAAGGGGGTTAAGTATAATTTGCAAAACCAAAGGACAGATTAGTTTAATTTCATCAAAACATGGGAAGCAAACATCTTTGTAGCTTTTGGCATATACTCTAGATACACATTGCTACTGTTCATAAAATAGATAACAAATACACAAATGATACTAAAAAGACAAACTGATATAGCCACAAGAAAGAAAAAAAAAACTAAACTGATCTCCCAACTGCAATCTCCCAATAACATCAAGTATGCTTATTCTCCCCAAATTGAGATATGATTATTTGAAGATATAACCAGTAGACTTTGGTGAATGCAAACAAATGCAAGCTACAGATATAATATTACATTGCCATAAAATTCAATAACTGGAAATTGCATACAGTTTAAACAAGAAAATTTGACATATCTCAAAGTCATTGTATGTGAATGTTCAAAACAGCTTCACAACTAATATTAATCAAACGTCAACCAAGATATACTCACCAATATATCACAATATTTAACATTCACAACTGTAACTGACTTTTGATTCATATAACTTGTCAAATTAGAAGAAATACAGCAACATTTTCTTTTATGTAGACAGTGGACATGGAGATAGACAAGCAATATTCATCACCTAATTTATTTTGATTTAAACCATAAATATCAAAATTTGGAAATTACATCTATGCTTTACAAGACTTGGTGACGAGCAGTGTGTAGAGATCCGGAATGCTAACCTTAATAAAGTACTGATACATCCCACTTGGTGGTACTTGTGTCCAATGCACGCTGATAATAAAAAAAGCATTGGAATGAATATAAACACAACAGTGAAGTTTGATAAATTGTTGACTGGATTTGACACTATTAGAATATGAAAAGCTCACTTGTCAAGAGGATTAACAACACCAGGGAAATACTCTCCAAAAGCTAATCTGTTGATGTGGTGACTTAACTGAATTACATGTTGATAAGTTAGTGACTTGAAATATGATAAGAAATCTTCTTGCCAAAAAATAACAAAGTATTGTATTAGGTTGCTTTTGATATTTCATGTAAGCTATAAAATGTCTAGTAGAAATTGCAATTAAAATTGGCAAAGGGAATACAAAATAACAGATCATGTCTTACATTAAAAGAATCTTTTTGAAAAGCCAGCAGGTCATGTACGTGTACGCCAGATTGCTGAAAGCTTTTCCCAGGGGCAAAATGAAAATTCCCTGCAACCTTATTTACTTCCAAGAAACCATATACATTGCACCCTTCACCTTCTTCATCCTTGATTCTTTGTAAGAACCCTTCTCTTTTGCACTAAGTGTATATATGTCAAATAGGGGCTGGATTAAATTAAAAATTTGACTTTGGCAGAAGAGTTTTTTAAATAGAAGAGAATGAGAATGAGATAAGACCACTAATTTTTGGAAGACACAGCTAGGTATAATATGATGAGATACACATGCTAAAATATTTAGGGAAAAAAACTATATAGCATACATAGTCAATTATATTTGAATAAACTAGACATATCCATCCATTTAGGTAATTGAAAATGAAATCACTAAGGAATTCATCCTTAATCCTTTTATTATTCAATTTACTAGTGAATGATGAAGTTGTAAGCCAAACTCTTTCACTGAAATGCTGCATTGACCACTGAAGCACAATGTGCTCTTTTGGTTGGTTTAATGTAACTTATTTCTACTTGGATAGGACTCTAGCTATAACCAAGAATTCTGTTCATGTTCATCTAGCTCATGAGTTAACTTGTAGAATTGTGCGAGTTTAAAATTCTAGGTAGCAAAATCAAGTTCTCACTTGCAAACTCATTTCTGTGCAAACCTGGGTAAATTTGCACAAAGTGGCAAGTTTGAGGGCAAAAGTCTACTAGAATGATGTTCTACCTCCAGAAAAAGCTCAAAACAACACTGTTTCACTGCTTTTCAAAAAAACAGAATGCAGCGTCATGAAATTTGAATGTAGGGCATCAACTTGGTAGTGGCACAAACTTAACTCCAGATCTGTATCCAACGTCATGGACTGAACCCAGTTACAATAAATGTGGCAAATGAAGATGCAAGCCTGAAATGACTCTCAACCCAGCTGCAACAAAGAGATGAACCCTGCTCTAATTAAGTAATTGCTGCAAGCCTGCAACAAAGCCAACATGCAGACTAGGTGAACCCAGTTCCAACAAGGTGAACTGGCCCATCTCCAACTAAGGTGAATAATCCATCTAAAGCAAAGGTTAACCCAGCTGCAATCCTACGAGGAGAACCCAGTCCCTACCACTATCTTCTCTCTTTTGACAATTTTTACCCACGTCTCTTGTAATTTGTCCATCACTTTTGGAAACACTACTGAAAATAGTGAACCCATCACGTGATTTGTGAAATTACCTATATGCTCTGTTTGTGTATTGTGCTATGAACCCAAGTTTGGTTTATGAGTTGCTTATAGATAGTTTGAACTTCAAGACGTGTGGTTCAAAATCCTTGAGTACTAAGTTGTCATTATGCTATGGCTGGCATTATTATACTTTGTTATTTTAGTTTTCTTTACTACATATAAATTTGTAATGTTTTTTATTATAAATATAGTATTACATCTTCTTTGGATATTATGATAGGTGTTTTAATTATTATTATTTTTGTATTATGATAGGAGTTTACGGAAGCTACATGATTTTGCATAGACTCTCAATTGGTCAATCTTTCTAGTTGTGTGTATATAAAAAAAATTCAACATCCTAGTGTCAAATTGCATGTGCTGTTTTATCAAACAATAATCCACAGATCCAAAAAATAAAAAAAGTAACATATTTTGAAGTATGGCGCCCACAACAAACTCATCATTAATAGTAAAAGGATCGTGAAACAAAAATTGGTTGTTCATCAACTAAAAATACTGCATTGCAAAATAATGATTGTTTATGGTTAAAAGTTTATTTTTCACGTCATAATGACAATGTTAGTATGAAGTAAAGAAGATATCTTTGAGAAAAACTAGTTTCTTCTATAATGAAAGTTGAGAAGTAAATCATGCTTGTCGTGTTACAAGTGGTAGAAAGTAATTTAATAGAAAATTTGAAATTGCAGAATAGTTTCAAATGGATTGTATATATAGAGTTCGAACTATCTCAGATAAATACCCTGCTATGTAATATGTGTGGCCAGAAAATTGTGCCCTCTGAGAATCTCATATTCATAAGTTGAAAGTGTAAACATTGCTTGCATTGGTAAATTTCATGTGCATCAATCAACAAAATCATATTTGATACACTCAGGAGTGATATTGAATTCAAGGTCAAGATGTCATAAGGACAAACCTGGTCAATCAAATCTGGATTTGAAAGCGCCCAACCTTTTTTACGGTATGCTTCTCGAACATCCTCACAGGAATTACAACAATCATCATCTGACTATAAAAACATAAATATACACAAGATTCAGGTAAGAATCAATTTTTCATGCTAAGAACATTTCAAATATAGCCACATGAAAATGTAATCCATCATTAAGAAGCCTGAATGGAGAACCCAATATATTAGATGAAAGGAAGAAAAATGCTGGTGCTTGACTATTAATGTCACCTAGTTGAAAATTGTTTGTTCAGAACAAGTATATGGCCACTTTTGTTTTAGGTTCAAACAGCATTGGAAAAAAAAAATTACAAAATTGCTTAGTAATCAATGTAGTTATAAATGAACGATCCCCACTCTCTTCTCTCCATAAAACAATAAATACAAGGCATTAAATCAGCATCCTTGTAAAGCATAATTTTAAACCAGGCATACCGCTTCAGCACCAAAACAGGAACCACAATAAGTCTCATTGTGCTCAAGCCTGCCTCCATGTCTTTGCAAGGGCTTTTCAATCTGATCAAATAAAGAGTTAAATGAATAAAATGCTCCAAAATAAGGTAAGCAAGGAAGACATAATTTCTTAAAACCATAATTTAGGAAGAAATTATAGATAAAGCACTACTGAACTAATCTTTGGGAGCACAAAAATGAAAATGTTACATCTCAAAGGAAACAGCATAAGTAACTGCGGGCACAGGCTCATTTTCTAAAGAGAAACTTCCCTCTAAATGTGCTTAGTCAGCTAGGCTTGCTAAAGCTTAATGTGTCAACTACTACAACAGTAAATAACCATCAACTTTTGGAGAGCTTCTATAAATTAGCTTAAATTCATTTAACCTTATTATTTTCTTCTCCTGTAAGTACTTATTGTGAAATTTATACCCGAATTTCAAAAATACACTTGTCGTATCAAACATAATTGTATTTTTTTTTTTTACCTTGGGAGCACCAATTCCTTCTTGCCTTGTTTCTATCACATTGCCATGAGAGTCTAATCTCTTCTTGATTATATCATGTTTCTGAGAGTTACACAGCAAAATACAAATAACATTGTCACATATTATCAAACTACAGCAGCAAAATCAAAACACTAACCTCTCCATATTCAAACGAAAAATTAAAATATAAATAAGCACCATTTATTTACTTATTTATTGTTGTGATTTTAATGATACATACAACATCCAGATGCTGCTCTCCGCTGATGTCCATGGCATCAAGACTGAGTATGGAACATGGAAGCGCAGGAAACGTAACATCAAACTGCACTTTCACCACCAAAACGACAACGACAAGTTTATACGTCGCACACAATTATTTGAAATCTTTCAAATGAACAAATTAAGCGTGAAATGGAAAAAAAAAAATAGCAATTACATTGATACGCAGCGTTTCGCCTCTGGAAGTGTCTACGACAAGCTTGGTCTCGGTCACCGCGTGGAGGTACAACCCTGGAGGCAGAGGCAAACACGACAATGAGTTTCACCAAAACGGATGAATGAAAAACAAAACGAAGAGGGAAAGAATCGTCGTACGGAGCTCGGAGAAGAAGAGCAAGAGCATGATGATAGAGGAAGCGAGTGTGATGACGCCGCCGGAGAGCGTGCGGCTATAGAAATCTTCGTTGATTTTAGGGTACGCGTCGAGGTTGCGGAGCTTGCTCATTATGCTGTCCATGGTTGAATTTCCTCAAATCGGTGATTATTATTGTGGATCCAAAACCGAAGATCTAAGATACAAACAAACCTAACTTTGATTTTAGAAAGAAAGAAAAAATTAGGGAGAAAGAAAGATTGATGTGAGTGTTTTGAAATGGAGAACACCCCGTTCAATCTAAAGAAATTCTCCCGACGGTGGAATTGGGACAGGCGTTTCGGATTGAATTCAATTTCCTGGAACGGCGACGCGATGCCTCTGGGAATCTTCTATTTTAACTCCGCGTCCGCGTGTTTTAAGACCAATAAAATATTCTGACTAGAAAAATATGAGAAATATTTTGTTATTTCTCTGCACAGGGAAGAGGCTTTTTTTCCTGTGTCGTCCACTCTTCTTTTGGAATTCAGATCCTTTCGTCACCTCGCTTTCTCTGTGTCAACTTTTTTAAAAAAAATTAAAAATTGTATTATACACTCTCTCATCTTTATTATAAAGCATAATTAACTAAATCATTATTAAAAAACTAAATTAATTTAATTAGAAATATTAAATTTAACATAAATTAATATTATATTTTTAAAATTCTTATTATGAACAAAACTAATATTTTTATAAAAACATATTTTATATTAAGTCTTATAATAAGAACTAAATCATATTTTTAATTTAGATATTAAGAGTATATTATATTTAAAAGATGATAATTAATCTTAGAAAAAAAATTTAAAATTTAAAATTATTCACATATAATAATTTGAGAATATTTTATTTTTAATTTTACTAAATTATATTGGAGTTGTATTTATGACACAAATTTAAAATTAAAAATTAAGTTAGAATAACCTCTTATAGATCATATCTTGTGTTTAATAGTAAATATTACATTCTATTTGATAAAATTAGTTTATAAAATAATTGAAGTTTATGAAATAATTGAAAATTTAACTGAAAAGATAGTTTTATTATTTAGTAAACAATTTTTTTAATAATTTTTATCTTTTTTTGAAACGTTAATTTTTATTTTTGAATTTTTTATATTTATTTTTATGTCCTTCAATATTTTTTTTTTATATAAGATAAAATTTTATTATTTTTTCTCTTTTTACTTATGAAGTAAGATTATATTATTTTTATTTTTTTATGCATAAGATAGGATTTTTTCTTTCTACTTATTTATTATATAAAATTTTGATAATGATAGATAATAAATTTATTTATTTTATTTTATCTTTATATTTTGAATATTTTAATATTATAATATTT
>JAMLFT010003752.1:0-21248 GCA_026544285.1 Pachyrhizus erosus | reverse complement strand
AATATAAAAAAACATATTTTTAGAGATACATATTTATGTATGTACCCAAAAAAAGTATATTTATGATAATAGTTTGTTTTAGAAAAAAAAAATACTAGTACCTATTTTTAGTCTACTTTGTAAAATAATCAGGAAAACAAAAACTCGTGTAACAATCTAATTGTTAAAGTATGAGATGAGTTGGGATATTTTTTAATATAAGAAAGTAATTATTTTAAAAAATCATTTTTATTTATTATAAATTCGTTGTTAGATTCAGGATTATTTAAAAATATGACTAAACCTTGTTTTTTAAAAAATATTTAAGGTGAGAAATATTAAAAATGTTAATATGTTGAATATTGAGAAGTATTGTTGTAGTTAGAAACGAGTAAAAGGATAAAAACTCAGATGAACCAATTTGTATAACTCACAACTTGTTCGGGTACGGATTTTAAAATATGAAGTTCGTTTAAAATGCGAGTCATTTTATTCGTCTTGTTTAATTTATGAGTTAAACAGACTTACATGTGAACATTTATAATTTTAATGTTGTATTTACATATTTGAATTTAGACTTGATAAATTATGAAATTTAAATATTTTATATAATTTATTGTATTGTTTACACTTTTATTTAGATATGTTGTTGATATGATGAAATAATTAATAATTTATTTTAATTAAAAAATATTTCATATTTAATTTAAATTTTAATATTTAAAAAAAAATAAAAATTTTAATGCATACTTTAGGCTTATTTGTCTACCTGCAGATTATGCAGGATAAACATGAACTGCAAAAAATAAAATTTATTTAATTTATAAATTAGACTAATAATTATTTAATTTATAAATTAGACGAATGAAACAGATACAGATTTAAACTAATAAATTATTTGTTTACCTAACTCTGACTTTAATGTTATATTTAGGCTGAATCATCATATTAAACTAATCTAATCAGAAATCTTTCACTAAATTGATTAATTTAATTTTAAAAATCAATGTTATTAGAAAATGTATAATGAACCATTTTTTTCTTATGACAAATAAGTTTAAATTGATTATGTTCAATTTTATCCAATTTACCTCAAAATTAAACTGAATCGACTTAAAATCAACTCAAATAATCGATTAAATTATTTTTTAAAAATACATTAGATTTTATATTTAATTTTAAAAATTAGAATAATGTTAGTATAAAAAATTTATATTTATTAATTATTCATGAATTATTGTCAATATAATATTTAATTTTAAAATAATTATTATAAAAATTAATAAACTTGTCATTATAAAAATTTTATTTACGAACACATTTTTAATATATTATGTATGTGCACTTATTATTGGTAATTAAATTTCTTATTCTAATTAAGATTACTTATTTTTTGCTCACTCTAAAAGACTTGAATATCTTTTAATTTGATTAGATTAAATTTGTTTTTTACAACGGATTAGATTAGATTCAATGTCGTATACAAATTCTAATATACATGTATTTTTCTTTAGTAAAAAAAGACATATATTTAATAATTCAAAATTAATATAACTGGGATTTATAATTCTCTAAAATTAATATTTGTATGGTATAAGAAAATTTAAAATTTAAGTCATGAAATTGTCAATGGTACATGGTTTGTTTGTTAGCATTAACTTCAGACGCAACCGGATTCTCATCCAAGTCTCAACCTCAAACGTCCACGTCCCTGTTTTTTTATATATAAACAAAAGATCTTATGCATGATTGAATGATCTGGCTGATTCTGGGCTCAGACTCAGTCACGGACTCTTAATATGAAAGTTGATTGAGTTAAATAATTTTTTATCTCTGATTTTGATTTAGTTTTTAAATATTTTTTATTCTAATTTTTTAAGATTTAAAGTCTTTTTAATTTTTGTTTTAATTATTTAAAAAATAATATTAATGGATGATGTAAACATGTTATTGAATTATTACATTAATAAAGAATTTAATTATATATTTTTTATAAATTATATTTTTAAATCTTACATTAATTAATTTAATATTATTAACGGTTTAAAATGAAAAAAAATTTAAAAATATAATTTATCAATAAAAATTACATCTAATTGATTATATAAAATTTTTAATAATGTAATAAGTTAATTAATTATCAATATTATCATTATTTATAATTTAATATTTTTATTTAATAATAAAGATTAAAATAAAAAAAATTAAAATTTTAAAATGCTAAAAGAATTTTTAAAAAACTAAAATAAAAACTCTCCTTAATCAAAATAGATATTTAATTCTTTAAGCTTTCTATTGTATGGAAAAATTGTTCCATAATAACAAATTGAAAGAGTAATCACATATATAATAATTTTATAATGTATATATTTTTTCTTTTTACCCTACTTCACATATTTTATTTTATATTTCTCTCTCTTATCTTATAAAAAAGAATATAAAAGTATCATTACTCAAATTAAAATGATGACGTTCCTGAGATTCTGAGTTTGATGATTTGCAAAGCTCTTTCCTCCACTCAATCGAGTTTTGTCTCTGGCATACATGGATCATCGCATTGATTGTGCGCGATAACAACCTTAGTCTGCGGCCAAATGTCAGCTTGTGGCCTAGATACTCTCTTTTTTGTTTCTTTATTTCCATTTGTGTTTCATATTTGCCGTTCATTTCCTTCACCATACTCATGATAAAATCTTTGACCTACATTGTCGACAGCCTCTATTATCTATCTTTCTAATCAACATACAATTGAACGGTGCACAAACCAATTGGCCCCTACCTGCACGAATTATGCATACAACAGCTACATGTATGAGCAGTATTAATATTAACGTTTTATTTTGTCAAAATTTTATAATACTTTTTCAACAATTTTTTTTTCTTATTTTTTGGTTGTATCGATTGTATTATCTTAGACTTCTTTCTCTTCATTTATTATTTATTTTTATTTTAAAAATTATATGGAAAAAATAAATAAAAATAATATTTATCTATTGTATTTAACAGTGACTTTTTTTTTTTTTTTTTTTATCTGGCAGTGACTTGTGTTTAAGTACACATGCTCGTATCAAAGGAGGTTGGTTTGGCTGAGTGCATTTATGCTAGACAAAACATTCTTAAATAAACATATGACATGTGCTACATTATATTTTATGACATATGAACACGAATTCGCCTATACGAAAACCATAAAAGCTACAATTTGAATACGATGGTTAATTTTTCATTCATTTTAGTTATGGTAAAGAAAAAGAATAAGTTGATGATTTCCATCGATTCCACATTATTATTTCTGAAAGATACACTTTGCAGGTAGTGATCTGTGATACAGCCATTAATTCCTTCAACAGTGAACAAATATAGTAATGAAGAAAAAATGGGTTATAAGAAGAAGATGGAAGAAAGGAAACAAAAAGAGAGTGGATGGAAGATTGCGTGCAGTAAAATGATGTGAATTTAAAAGGAGAGACGTGATAGGGTAAAAGGAGGGAGAAATTGTGAGGCTGTTTTGGCGCTGAGAATATCCCAAAGAAAGAGATTAGAACCTAGAAGAGTATATGCATTCATTCATTCATTCATTCATTGAGTTGAGTTGAGTTGAGTTGAGTTGAGTAGGCAGACGCAACGTAAGGCCATAGAATAGTAACAAGTAACAAAGAGAGTTTCCGTTTGAATCTTTGATCCATTGGCATTGGGTGATGAGATGAGAGTAATAGTGCCTCTACAAGGTGTTGTCCAAGGCACAGGAGGTCTTTTCTGGGGTTCAGTCATTCCTTGTGCCCTCTTATACTTTCTTCAGCTCTACTTGAAAACCAAGACACGTCACCACCCTCAGCCTCCCTCTTCCCAAGACCACAGGGAGGAAGAGGATTCCATTTCCACCACCTTCCATCGCTCTCTCTCTCTCAACCACAGGCACGCCACTGCCTCTGCCTCTGCCTCCGCCTCCGCTTACGTGTCCCCTCGGGCCAATTTCATCACAGCTGCCAACTCTCCTTATTATCTTGGTTTGCACAGAGTTTCCGATGATCCCTACCACGAGACTCATAATCCCGATGGTGTTATTCACCTTGCTCTACACCAAAACACCGTCAGTTCCTTCTCTCTTCACTCTTCACTCTCCACTCTTCTCTTCACAACTAAACCATAACCATAACTGACTCTCTTCAACGCTGCCTGCAGCTATCTCTCGACTTGATTCAAGATTGGATTCACCACAACGGAAGCTCTGCTATGTTGGACACAGCCCTCGGCATTTCTATGATGGTTCCTTACCAACCTCTCGACGGATTGATGGATCTCAAACTGGTAATTCACATCATTTCCCTTCTCTCTGCTCTGCTATGTTTCTTCATATCATAAACTGATTCTTGCTAGATATAGATTAACAATCTATGTTGATTCTCTAATCCCGCAGGCTGTGGCTGGTTTCATGTCTCAAGTATTGGAAAACCTTATTTTCTTCAACACATCCCGAATAGTACTAATTGCAGGTACTACTTCTGCCATTGAGATTCTAAGCTTCTGCCTAGCAGATCATGGGAATGCATTCCTTGTTCCCACACCTCTTAGCCCTAGGTAACAGCAATCACTTTCTAGACTAATATATTGCATTGCATTTTTGTGGTGATCTTTTATATTGTAGAAGATTATGTACAGACTGATGTGACAAAATACGGTTAAAGATACTCCAAAAAACCTTGACATTGTAGCTACAACTGTTGTCGCAGACCCTTTTTTTAAAACATTTGCGTGCTTTGACAATTTCAAATACATCGTGCAGCTTTGACGGGGTTGTAAAATGGCGCACTGGCGTGGAGATAGTACCTGTTCCCTGCCGCAGCACTGATGACTTTAATCTAAGTATAACGTCACTTGAGCGAACCTTCAATCAAGCAAAGATGCGTGGTCAGAAAGTTCGTGGAATTATAATAACCAACCCCTCAAATCCTGCGGGCAAATTGTTGAATCGGGAAACACTGTTGGATCTTTTGGACTTTGCTAGAGAGAAGAACATTCACATAATCTCTAATGAAATGTTTCCAGGCTCTTCTTGTTCAAATGAAGAGTTTGTGAGCATGGCAGAAATCATGGAGGCAGAAGATCATGACCGGGACAGGGTTCATATAGTGTTTGGTTTATCAAATGAGCTCTCCGTTCCAGGCTTGAAGGTGGGTGTTATCTACTCTTATAATGACGATGTGGTGGCTGCTTCTAGCAAATTGGCAAGGTTCTCCACTGTTTCTGCCCCGACCCAAAGATTGCTCATCTCCATGCTTTCAGATACAAGTTTTATGCAAAAGTTTATCGAGGTTAACAGATGGAGGCTGCGGAAAATGTATAATACATTTGTGGCTGGGCTGAAGCAGTTGGGGATTGAGTGCACTAGGAGCAGTGGTGGCTTTTGCTGCTGGGCTAACATGAGCAGGTTCATTCGCTCTTACAATGAAAAGGGGGAGCTTGAGCTATGGGATAGATTGTTGAACGTAGCTAAGATCAATGTTACCCCGGGATCCTCATGTCACTGTATTGAACCCGGATGGTTTCGTTTTTGTTTTGCTACATCTACTGAAAAGGATGTTTCTGTAGTGATGGAACGGATTCGGAGAATTGCTGATGCCACAAATGGACATAGTTAATGTGGGGTCAATTAGTTCTGCAAATTTAGTTGTTTTATTGATTCTTTATTCTTTTGGAGAAACCATCATTTCTAGTAGAAATAATCAATCACCAAGGGGTAGTTGGATGACATGGACATCATGTTATGGAATCGAGTTGCTTCAAAATGATAGGTTGTAAATTGTAATTTAAAAACCTACGCGTCAAGACTTAAATATTTCAATGTGTAGTCGGAACCTGGTAGATGATTTCTGCTGTCTTCAAATTAGTACTGAAATGGCTTCAGGTGCAATCAAAAGAGAAACAGTGAAATACTAATGTTTACCTGAAGAAGCGGCAGCACCTCTCATCCCGCTCATACTATCAAGTTAATTAGCTTATAATGAGAAAATAGTGTGAAAAGAAAGGAAAGATAAAAACTCCTTGCAAGACCCAAATTTGGTCATGGGGATTATAGCAGTTTTAATTTTTTTATTTTTCACCTTCATTTTTTTTTTTTTACAATTACTCTGATATCATAAACTTATATTAGATAATCACTTATCCATCAAGCATTGTATATTTCAACAGGAAGGTCCTATTGTATTATTTAATATTTGGTGTGATAAATGACAATCTGGGGGCAGAATTTGATTAAACGTTTTTGCTTGCTCAGCTGTTTAAGTTTAATGAGCTTTTGGATGACAGATCTCCTTCACAGGGTTTTGTAAAGTCGTTATACCAGGTGTTCTTCTTCACGAGGATGAATCAAATTTAATGCTGATAGCAACTTCCCTAGACAACCTAAGCAAAAGTAGTTTTGCTTGCTTAGTCCGTGATGAATGGGGAGTTGGGAGACTGCACATGTTATGAGGCATCGCGTTTTTTTGGTGAAGTTTTGTGAGGCATCGCGTTTTTTTGGTGAAGTTTTGTGAGGCATCGCGGAATGATACAAACTGAGCCACTAGAGATTAATAAAGACCATTTATGTTGGATAGAGTATGGGTAATGACATTATCATTTGGGGGAAAAAACAAAGATTAGAAACATAGCCGCTGTATGATATCAAGCTATCTCAACATTTTCTCATCACATGTTTTGGAAGCCAAAAGAGAAAAAAGTTGGAAATGAATCGTAGGCAGTTTTGTTTGCCCCTTGAAAACACGCGAAGTAATGGAATAAACAAATACCTTTATTTGCAGCTGTTACAAATTTTATGAAAAAAACAAAATAATGGAAATATAAAAATGAATACAAAAGAATTTTTGTCCTTCGTCTTTTATACGTTTTGAATGCCTAAGTAACATCCTTCCCCCATGCCCTCTTTGTATACACAATCGATCCCGATCCAAATCTCCTTCCATGTATGCTTGAATGCCTAAATCCGATACATCATACATCCGTTACGGGAAGAATTTAACAAATTAAGCAGTCACTTTAATTCTGAGCTGTACTGCATGGAAAAGCTCTTACTGGTTAATGGGATTCCATTCCATTTCTAATGGACTCAAGGACCTGGACAACCTCCGCCATGCTTGGTCTCCTTAAAGGATCCTCCGAAGTACAAATTAGTCCTAATCTCATAACCTGAATCAATTCGTTCTCAGCAAAGCCCAGTAAATTTCTGTCAAAGCAATCTGAAGCTGAGCCAGTCTCCAACAAACCTCTTACATATTCACACAAAACCACTACCTCATTTGTGGTTGGACTTTCCACAGGCTTCCTCCCTGTAACTAGCTCCAAAAGAATGACTCCAAAACTGTAAACATCACACTTCTCACTCTGCCTCAGTCCTTGAGCCAACTCTGGTGCAACATATCCCACAGCATTGTGGAATTTGGTCAGACCATTATTATCCAAAATGGGAAGTAACTTTCCTAATCCATAATCAGACAACTTAGCTTCATACTTGTCATCTAGGAGTATGTTAGAGGATTTAATGTTGAGATGAAGAATTGGAGGTCTACATTCATGGTGGAGATAAGCAAGGGCTCTTGCAGTTCCCACTGCAATTTGGAACCTTCTAGACCAATATAATTCCCTATTTCCTCTACTGGTGCTGGTTCCAGGATAGCCAAACCCGTGTAGATTATCATACAGATTTCCATTTGGGACAAACTCTGAGAGGATCAATTGCATTGAAGATGACCAATAATAACCTTGGAAAGCAACTAAATTAGGGTGTTGAAGGTTGCCTAGTCGCCCAATTTCATGCTCGAATTCCTCCTGGTTTCTGATCCTTCCCGAAGTCTCAAGCTTCTTCACTGCAATTGAGATGCCGCCTTCAAAATCGGTTCGGTAGACTGTACCAATTGATCCACCACCTATCAAAGACTCTTTGTCAAGCAGTGCTTTGGTACCTGCCTCCCAATCTTCATATTTTGATGGTAAACTTTTGCTGAAGAGAACCAGCTTTCCAATTATAACATTTGATTCTGTTGATCCAAGAGGTGTGCTCTCAACAATCATAATCTGATCATCATCTTTTCTTCTACCACGTGCCCTCATATTCATGATGGTCACCAAGCAAACCCCAGTGAGAATTACAGCTGCAGCAACAATTGCAACAATTGCTGAGGTGCTTAGAACTTTAGCCTTCCCAGGAGCTGAAGGTGATCTAGTTCCATTTACTGAGCAAGGGGCGTCCAAAGGAGGACCACAAAGAAAAGGATTATTGGAAAACGCAGATGCACCAAAACGCTGAATGGTTGCAACACCAGGAATGATACCAGAGAGATTATTGAATGAGAGATCAAAATGTGTCAAGTTATTTAAATTTCCAAGGGAAGTAGGGATTGGGCCAGACAGTGAATTATGTGACAGATCTAGGTATTGGATCCTTGATAGGTATCCTAGGCTTGTGGGGATGCTTCCATTAAGCTGGTTATGATGTAGGTTAAGGGATTCCAGGTTTGTCAAGTTGTAAAGTGTCTGAGGAATCTCACCTTCTAATTTATTACCAGAAACATCCCTGCAGCAACATAAAACAATGAACTCAGATTTTATTCAGAGGGTTTAAGATAATGCAGAGAAGTTTGAGAAAGTTACAGAACTCACAGCCCAAGAAGAAACTTGCAATTGCTTATATCATCAGGAATTTGGCCAGTGAGGTTTAGATTCTGCAAATCCAGCAATTCAAGGAGTTCAATATTGCCAAAGCCCTTGGGAATCATTCCACCGATGGAATTATTACCCAATTTGATAACTATTAGTCCCCTTAATCCTTGAATATCCACTGGGATGTTCCCCTCCAGCCTATTCAACTCCAGTGCCAACAGCTTCAGGCTCTTACATTTAGTTATGCCAAAGGGAATCTCTCCATCCAAAGAATTCCCTGAAGCATCAAAGATTTCCAATCTCCCACTACAAGCACTGATTTCAGGAATATGTCCACCAAACCCGTTGTGCGATAGATTAAGATAGGTAAGGTTTTGCATTCCAAGGACGCTGAAAGGAGCCAAATCAGTGAACCGGTTGCTACCAAAATCCAAATGTTCAAGACTTTGGCATGTGGAAATGAGTTCCTGGACGCTCCCTGACAAGGCATTGTTTCTCAGCGACACGTATGACAACCTTGGAATGTCACAAAGCCGCGACGGGACAACCCCACTAAGGTTGTTGAAGGAAAAATCAAACCCTTCAAGATTGGAGCAATTCACCAAGGAGGCAGGAATTGAACCAGCAAGGTTGTTATGAGAAAGAGAAACGAACTTGGTTTTGTAGCAGTACCTAAACAAAGCCGAAGGTATCTCCCCAGTGAAGCCATTCTTCGATAAATCTAGAAAACGAATGCTAGGCAAATCACCAATGAACTCAGGGATCGAACCAGATAAAGCATTGGAACTTAAATTGATCTTCCACAAAGAGTGAAGATCACCATACCCTTCTGGAATACCACCCGAGAAACGGTTGCCGAACAAAGTCAATATCCTCAACCTCTTCAACCCCGAAAGTGACGAGGACAACACCCCTCCCAAGCTAGTGTTCCAAAGCACAATTCTCTCCACAAACCCTTCAGAGTTACACCAAACACCCTTGTAATCATGGCACGGGTTTCCACTTGAAACCCACGAACTCAAACTGGCGCGTGGATCATCCGTGATGTTACCCTTAAATTCAAGCAAAATTTCCTTCTCAGTTGCTGCTGAAGCTGTCACAAGCAGACAGAAAATGGTGCACAATAGAGCATGAGAGAGATGAATTTCACGGTGTCTTCTCATGCTCGAAACAATGTGATCACCCCTTTGGCATCATCGCTGTCACAACCGAACTGGATACGATTCAGAGGTTCTGTTTCCTCAGCTACAACGTTTCAGGTGTCGTAAACGTTGGTCCGATAAGAAACAAAACATCTCGATCATCACCGACTGGGAGCATTCTCATTAAGAAGACTGGAATTGAAGGAGAGAGAAACAAACCCAAAAATATAAAATAAAATGGAAAAGTTGTACTAATATAAACCAAAGTACTAGTACCCGTTTAATCTCTCTCTACTTTTTCCTTCTGGGTTCTCTGTGTAGGAATCAAGAACAAAGGTTCATTAATGCCCATGCTGTATTTTGTGTTTTTTAATGGTTTGGGTTTAGTGGGGTGGCATAAAAATGGGAGCTTTTGAGAGGATGAGAGAGAAGGAATGAAGGGCAAGGTGGAATGGGGGAAGAGAAGAGAAGAGAAGAGAAGAGAGAGTGAATGTGATGAAATGAAGAAGGTGGAAATGGTGGCTGTACCTTTGCTGGAAAGGAAGCAGGTGAAACAGTGCGAGGGAATTAAATAAGCTTCTTTTAATAGGCTGTGATATATAAATTCAGAGATTGCCACCAACTGAAGGCTAAACCACGTGCATGAGAGAGTGGTAGAGACTAGAGACCCTCCCCTCTCTCTCTAGACTTTCTAAACCAATGATACCCTTTAACTATGAGAACCCAATCTGTGTCTGTGAGCTTAATTAGTAGTGAGTTACTGCTAATCTCACCACCATGTCTTGTGCTGTTGTGTAGGGCCTGTTTCTCTTACCCGGCATTTATTCTTCCCTACCAACCAAGCCTCCACCACCCCCATCGCTATCACCAACACCATCCCAATTAATATGCAAGAGGAGATAGGTAACGGGTTAGGAATATTGGGGAAAGAAAATTGAAGGAAGAAGAGGAGAGTGGAAAAGAAAGAGTTAAGGAGTGTGTTTGTTTGTCTGTAGTACCGTTTCCTGGCCCTCCTTGCCTTATTCTATCTATCTGTTTCGTTGGCGACACTTTTTGTTGGAATTCGTCGTAATTAGCAGCTGATTATTTATCTACAGTACCAGCAAAAAGAAAAAATAGTCACATCAAAGTATTTCTAATTGCATTTGATAATTGATGTAATTAATTAACCTTAATTGTTTTAATTTTCTTAAGGATTGGCAAAGATTTTTCAGAAAAAGCTTCTGGTGGACCAAATGTTACGGAACTTGCATTTACAAAATAGACATCTAGTATTGAGTTACTTGTTAAAGTATTATTATATTTTGCTAACAAGTATTATCACGCCTTTTTGTTTTACTTGATGTCTTAAAACATAAAGAAAATATTATTTTTAAGTAACTAAAAATTATTAAAATATATTACAAGAATATTCTCAGTTTACGCCGTCACTGCGATGCAACCACAATGAGACAGTGAAAGGCAAAGTAGAAAAATACGTAATTGATCCGATTTTTGACACGCAGCGTCCACTTCACATGTTAGGTTTTGTGGCCGTCCGATTTAAATAGAAAAAGATCAGTCCTTCCCATTACTTCTTCTAAACGCTTTATTTATTTATTTTTTTGGTTTTTCAATTGTCTGAAAAGTCCTTCTCTTAAACGTTATTCCCTTTTGTTCAAATTTGTCTTTTAGCATTTGACTAGTAAAGAGGGACCAGAATCTCTTCACTTCTGTTACGGGAATTTCTTTCTTTTCCTTTTATGCAAAGGGAGATTTTTCTTACTTAATAAACGGTTAAAAAGATCAACTTTTGCAAATGACACATTGACACATACAATGTAAAAATAAATCAAAGTCTCTAAAAGGTAGGTTTCCCTCGTGCTACGGTTTGAAAATGCATTTAATTCAATGCTTTTTTTTTATCTAGTAAGTAAGTAAGTAATAATAATAATAATAATAAAAGTCATGGTTGGCATAGTTGTGGTGGTCCCCAGGGTCCTCCTAAGCAAGCCTTGTCCAATGTCCAATCTTAGGATTCATCTCTCTCTTTTGTTTTGCAAAACTATACTCATACAACCTCTGATGATACCATGTTCTATTCAACATGCTATAAATTAAGTCCTTAAACTGTAGCTAATAAGTTAATTTTATCTTATTCTTATGAACCAGCTACCAGGTATGCCCTCCCTCCCACGAAAGCGTACGCACCAATGTCCCCCAAAAGAAAACAAATAAGAGGGCCCAACTGACATTAACACTTCAATGCCATTTATGGAGTCCACGTCACATACCCATTTCATTTGTAATCGAATTCGAATCTGTACCTGTGTTTTTGTGTCACTCTGAAACAGTGGATGAGAGTCTTCAACACATTGAGACAATTGTTAAAGACATGTAGCTTTGAGCAGATAAATTCAATACGCGTAATTCTATGTTCTAACGTTTGTATGAAAACTCAAAACGCTCTACTGAGCTGTGCCGCATTGAATGAGCATAGCTCACTCCACAACACTACAAAGTGTAAACCATATGCTATTTCAGAGATCCACGTACCACACTCAAAAATCATACACACACTCAAACACATCATAATATATTAATATGAAATAATTATATAACTGTAGAGTTCTTAATAATTTATTAATATTTCCTCAAAGAATAGTTTATTGATATATATAATATATTATAAATTTAATGATTATGTTCTGACAATATTAAACTGTTTTATATTCCATCATAAGTTATTGTTGTTATGATTTTTAAAATAATTATTATAAAATTTAACAAATTTAATATGTATAATGTTTTATAATTAAATAATAATATAAAGTTATTTTATATTATTATATAATTTTTTTTCTCATATCTTATGTAGTTCAAACTCTTAAAAAATATTTTTTACATAAAATAAGAATATTGATTTTGCAATTATATAAAAATGCTACATTAACGACTCTAGTTAGAGAGCCAAATTTTATGTGCTTGATGCAGATACTGTTTTAGCATTGAAAAAAATTTGAAATTAGTGTAACAAAGTGAATGGATAATCACTGGCCCACAATTCCTGATAGAAAGTGCTAAGATTGGTTTGGATAATTCGATCCCAATTGATCTAAAACAAATTAACCGATAAAATAAAGTGAAAAATGATGAAAACCTTTTTTTAACCATTATTTTCATAACCGAGCGATTTGGATCGACATTCGATTGGTGCTTATAAATTTGAACCAATTAAAATTGAATTACTGTTCTTTTACATGCCTATGTCATTATGTGTTTCACATTTAATTTTTATAGTTTGATTATGATTTGAAATGTTTTATTGATATTTTTATTATATTATATTATAATATATATATATATATATATGCGCACGTGTATATCCAACTAACAGAACAAATTTAGTGACTTTGAGATTTGGTAACTTTGATGATTTTCTTTCATTTTGTTCTAAAAAATAATTTTCTATTTATTTTAAAAATAATTAATTAAATTAGTCTTTATTTTTTTATACTCTAAAAATCATAAAAAAATATTATTAAACTTATGGATTAATTAGTATAAAATTATTTTACTTTAACTAACAATCTTGATAGAAAATTTTACTGTTAATAATAATTTTATTGATTTGAGTAGTATTATCTCAAATAAAAGATACCAGTAATTTATATAACAAAATCATAAATTTTTTTAAGCAATTAGAAATTTTTTTAGCGCTAAAAAGAAATTCTAATAGCTTAATATCTTTAAAAAAAATTAACAACATTACACTATCATTTCTTTCCCATAATAGATGACAGTTTAAATTATATTTGTGATTATTAATTAAAATAAAATAACTTTAGATTAATTAATCTTACAAATTCAATAATAAGTTTTATAATTTTAAAGTATAAATAACATATAAACTAAATTTATAATTAAATAGAATATATATTCTAAAACAAATAAAAAATTATAAATCATTAGATTAATCTATTAGTCGAAAATAAGAAAAAGTCACCAAAATCCATGAAATGAATTCGTTTCCCAATAAACATAACAACATTATATATACTTTATTATCTTTAAATTTTATTTCAAATATATATTTTCTTGATTCCTTAAAAAAATCACGTTACAAAATAATTGATTGATTGATTTTTTTTTGTTTTTTGTATTTTTATTTTAGAAAACTTCTTAGTAAATTTAGATGTAAAGACGGGTAACTTATTTTCAAAATAATTTTTAATAGTTGGAAAAAAAAACATCTATTGATAGAAAATTAAAATATTAGTAAAAATGTACTGGAAAAAAATAAATCATCCATTTTAGTTCAATCCAAGTCAGGTTTTATCATATCGGATTGAATCACAATTATTTTAAAAAAGTCATTCAAACCAAATCAAATCACAATTTAAATATAAAAAAAATTAACTTAAAACTATTTCAAATCGATATACAAATATCGTTAAAATGTGACATAATCAATAGTATTATAAAATTTATCCGGTCATTGTTTCATACTTACATGTGTCAACATTTTATGCAACATAGACCCATTTTTTTTCCTTTCTTGGTTCACTCTCTTATTCTCTCGTTTGCTTGTGCAAACCACAAACACACAATTATAGTTACTTATAAATCTCAAATGATGAGAATAAAATGCATTGTATATATATCTTCTTGAAATAAATAATTAAATATTCTATCTAACTATATACTAAAAATTTAAATTAAAATATTCACGTGTCAATTAATTTATAGGTTGGATGATTTTCAATCATTTAATTAATCAAAAACACATAACTTATTTATTAGAGTAGTTAACAAAATTATTGTTATTACAATCAATAAAATAACTTTTACTCAACCAATAATTTGGTATTTCATATAGACTTTTCATTTGTCAAGAGCAACGATTGAAAGTATAAGTTTGAATAAACTCCATAATGCAGTTCAATAACATGTAATTCATTACTTATTTATCTTTATAGTTGCAAATATTTTGAAGTAATCAATAACAACGACTATGTATAATTCAGTAACACGTATCAAATTGCTATAGTACTCCCATGAGCACAAATGACACTGAAACTCTCTCCACCAATCCTACAAATGTCAATAACATTGAGATAATTTATAGTTATATCATTTATTAGAATATAAGAGAGTCTACCTTATCCATTATGATATTGTTAAAATCTACTATATCCTCAAGGTAATTGTTACAAACCAAAACAATGATTTAATAACAATACAACATACATGACATGTGAGACATTATCATCAAGCTCGTATTATATATATATATATAAATATTAAAACATTGATACAAATGCGATATTGTCATCAATAACAAAAGATCATAATATTATCCTAAGTAGCAAGTTTACTAAAATAAAAGGTGTCATTTTAAAAGGAAATTCCACAAAGCATGATAAAAACAAAATAAAAATAATGTAAATTAAGGATATCAACAAAAGGTGTAGCATGAATTATTAAGATGGATACAATCTTGACTCTTAGTTTTAGAAAATTCACCTCTGATTTTGTAATTTGTGATTAGTCCTTAAATTTTTTATAATTTACATGACATTTATGTAGTCAACAAGGACAGACAAAACATATCAAAAGGGGTCGAAGTTTTCAAAATAATTATTAAAATATTTAATTTTTAATAAATAATGAGTTTAACAAAATTATTTATTATTAATTTTATAATAAAACTAGAGATAGAATTCACTATTAAAAATAAATTTAAAAAAATCAATTCAATATCTTAATTTTCTAATATATTTTCCTCAATTTTTTTAAAAAAAAATATGCAGATTAACATTTCCTCGTCGAGCTTTCACTACTTGTCCTATTTATAATGCACAAATTTCTGAAGTTTTCTTCTAGTGGAATATATTCACAATTTACAACTAATCAGAAAAGATGTGAATGTGATAGCTATACCTATGCGACAAACCAATGAAGATATTCGATCATTAGTGGACAAACTCAGGGAAATCAACAAATTCCATGTGAATCGTTCGCAGAAAGTAAATAATAAATTTAATTAAAATTTAACTGAATCCAGTTCATTAAACCGAAGAAAAAAATTGTAGACAGCGGAGTTTAAAATAGTCCAGTATTAACGGGTACGAAAAGAAACTCGTGGCTCACGTCATTTATTTATATATTCATATTTACCCCTAATGAAAAATAATTATTTTAATTTGGTTCTATTTCCTATTTCTGTTCAGTGGTTTAAAATTTTACCAGAAATACATAGTGTAAATGAAATTTATGTGACGCAAACATTTTTCATAATCAACAAATCTAAAATAAAATAATTTAGAATCCTTGAGTGAAGTGGGGGTGGGGGTGGGGGCGGGGCTAGGGGGTAGGGTGGAGATGAACATGAACAAGTCACTATGTCATTTCCATCATTTCTGTATTATTGGTTCTTGTGCTTTCCGTCATAACAAAAGGTTAAATGAAAAATGCCGAAACGAAGAGGACTAGAACATTGAATCTATTATATGACAAGTCAACAACGACGATATACTTGATTTACACAGACGAATCTTGGCGAGTTGAAACTTGAAAACGATCACTCTAAAAGTGGGAATTTCATTTAATTAATATACATATAGCGCGTTTGAAAATTAGTTGAGAATGAAAAAATTACATTTAAGATGTAAAAAGTATAACCGTTAGCTTCTTAAAATCACTACATCCAAAATGTAGAACAAACATGCTAGTAGCGAAACGAGACGGAAGCACCATCAAAGTGAAAAGTTGTAGGCAACATAAGGAAAAAGAAATAGAAATGCTGATGTTAGCCGTGTTAGCTTGTTCTGCAGTGAGCCTAAACATTTGATTTTCAATCCTCCCATAGGTGAGGTTTACTTAATGAATAAAACCTCACTCGACTCTGCAGCGCGCATCAGTAAGTGCCAGTATAAGATAGTGGCAACTGCCTCGTGCTGTCAGCAAATAAACCCAGACTAAGCCCACTGGATTATTGCAACAGCAGATCATCCTCTTTCGGTAACTCCTTGAGCTGCCTCTTAGCATAGACTGTGAAAAAGATTATTGTAGCTACAGTTACGCAGAAACCAACAACATTGAGGACAATTTGCGGAGCAGATAGAGTGCGATTTTGATGTGAAGCTTTAGCCAATGTTTTTATCAAAATTCCCCTGCAGCGGAAGACAAGGAGACGATGAATTCAAGAGGATGTTTTTATCAAACATTTGAAATGGCTAACAAAAAATAATACATGCCAAAAATGCAACTATAGATGTATCAGTTAAGGGAAATCATCACTGCTATTAGCTGATAAAAAGATTTCAGTGAAGATTAGATGAATCTGAACAAAGAAATGGCAGATCAAGTGAATGTGAGTTTTGAAAACGACCCAAGGGAGAGCAGGGCATAAGAGGAAAAAGAAAAATTCCAACATAGAATGGAGACGGTAATGATGTCTATTGCTGTCAAGTAAATATGCATTTTCAAAATAAAGGATTCAGATAGTATTGCATCTGGCTGTTGAGAATCAAACAACTCATCTATACTTACGTAGTTTTATTTATTTTCTAGCACCCTTTCAAAAATAGGAAGACAAAAAGGAAATACTCCATAACATTCATTAACGACACAACATACTGAATTTATTTAAACAATAAATTAGAGGCAAACAATCTGAGAAGAGGAAGACCAATAAGATAGAATTTATTTTCAATTTTTGGCACAGGAGGTGGGGATTGTGAGAAACAAGAGGTTCCACAGGTAACCAAGAGCCATCACATCCACATCACATGTCATGCATGAAATCAGATCATTCGCTTACATCTAGTCAAAGTCATAGAATAGATGGTAATGCATAATCCAAGTGAATATTAAATAAGAATAGAAAGACACCACTGCTCTAAGAAAAACAGTATATTTCATGGGTAAAATATCAATTGACCTGCCCAATATATTTTCCATGGCCAACTTCATGGAGTAGCAAATAGTGAGGACAGAGAGACACTTACACAATAAAATATGCATGTGTTTTAAAAAATGAAAGTGTAAAATTTATGAAGGGAATGGATCAACAAGTATTAATCTGTTAAATGAACAAGCTTTAAAGACCACCGACAATCTTTGAGTTTGGTCTAAAATACCGATACAGGAATTTTATGATTAAAGACAAGCATATAAACTGAAAAAACTAAATTAAGGAAAATCTTGCATATATGAAACTAAAACAAATTTGAAATGCTATGTCAATTTTACCATGGTATTAAGATTAATCAATTCACAAAATCATTTCTAGATATATTTATTTGACTAGACTAATCGTGAGCAGCAACATTTACAACTAATAAGGGACATTGTAAAGCAAGTTGTGGAGTTAGCAAGAGTCTCGATTATATTCCGTTTTAAAACCATAACACCTAATTGAAATCTATCACTTAAAGATGAGTCATGACGTAACCAATTGGATTTTCTGAAATAATCATACTGTGGTGAAATATTCTCATCCTGGAGGAGGCAAAGCATGCCGAGCCAATTACACAACCTAAATCCAAAGTATGGCATGGGCACCCAAATTGAGCAAAAACAGGTCACCTTTTATATTTTCTGATGTACAAGACAACTTCTACATCTACACACAATTATTAGGTATTCAAGAAGTGAACCAAGTGCGTAAATGGCCAGGCGTAACAAAAGCAAACTCCTAGCGTAGCCAATAAAGTGTGCATTAAAGAGAGAGAAAAGAGAAGAAGACCCTACGTATATATTGAAACAAATATTTCTGGCACCATTCCTACCAAGGATCCGAACAAGTAAGGCCAATACTTAACATTTGTTGCCACAGCACAATAGTTGTAGATTATGTATGGAAATGGAGAAACCCTGATTAAAGCAACTGCTCGAAATTGATGAAAACAATTTCCTCCACCAGCTGATCTTAGAATAGAAGCCCTCTTTGGATACTTTTCTAACCACCCCTGCAAAGAATCATGAAATGTCGTGTCCTAATTCATTAGCACATGTGAGGCAAATACATGAAGACAGATATCAACTTATACTAAAGCCACAAGACATGTACTTCAATTTTACGATGGAAGATTGAACCGATCAAGAAAGGAAGCGATACTCCAACCGCTGCTGCAGAAATTATTAGCAAGAATCCAAAGCCATAACCAAATGTCATCCCAGCCACCCACATAGAAGGCGAGGATGGCAAAATTAGGGTAGGGAATAGCGCTATAGAAGCAAACACCAGAACAGCTAACACCGGAGAACTGAATGTGTTCCTCTCCCAATTTATTATCGGAATAATCACCTGGAATAAAAAAAAAGTAATGCCATCGATAAGATAGGTGTTTCAACATTCAGCATTCTAATTTACAACTCAGGTATTCTAGTAGTTGTTCTCCGTTACCTATATTGATCTTAAATGGAAACTTTTATCATGCAGATTATCTAAGAGAAAAATAACTCCAATGGTGATTGGAGATAGATCATCATAAAAAACAAAAACAACTAAGAAACTGTGATGTGAACAATGAAAAGAAAATATTAAGAGCAGATGCATGAGGCTATGCATTTGAAAGGAAGAATAAGAGGAAACCTTTTCTATAAAGAGTGGCCCAACCCATTTGAAAGCAACAAGAGCCAAGAGGCCCAGACATAGGAAACAGAGCACCGATTTAACCCAAAACCAGACACGCGATGAGCCTCTCCGGTTGGTGGGCGCGGCCTCCGGTTGTGGGTCCCACCTCAATTTGACGTATTCTCCACCGTCGTGATTACTCTCGACGTCCCTCGTGCGATCACCGCCGTCGTTAGTGGCATCGTCCTCGAAATACGTCATCGTAATTCGAAAGGCTCAAATGGATTGGATGATGTCGGTGGTAGGTGGCCTCGCCGCCACCGGCAATGAAACCGAACACAGTATCGGCGGTTTGTGGCCCCCAGTAACGGTTTGTATTTAGCAGAACAGAACCGCAACCGCTACCACCCGCCAAGGAATTAAGGCAGATGCGGAAGATAATAATAACAATAAATCGAATTCCTTTAAACGCTGCCGTTTGGCTATGCGGGCCCTCACCTCTCTCTTCTTCCTTTTCATTTTTGGTTTATTTAAACAATAATCATTAACTATTTTGTTTTCCAGCAATTGCCTTTTTTTATCTTTATTATTTTATGTTTGTCAATTATTTAACTGGTGTAGTGTAATGTATGTCACCATGTCTTATATATTTATTTTTATATAATTATTTTATAATAAATAAATATATTTAAATATAACTCTTACATGATGTAAGCATGACCATTGTTTTATCATTTAGAAACTAATATTTTTATGTATTTTTTTTATTTACCATATAATAAAAACATATGATTAGTATACTGACATGTTTGTTAAAAAAATTGTTGACATATAATGTAAATGTGTGTTTTGTAATTTATATATTAATATATTAATGTATTAATGCGAATACATGTCTCCTACAATATATGTAAATACGTATGTCTCCTGCAGCATATGTAAATACGTATTCTATAATTTAATATTAATACAATTTTATATAAAGTTTTTTTTATCAAGATTAATACAAATAATTTATTTTCCGAACTGCTTTTCAAAAATATTATTTTTTGTGTATACACGTGTTTTTTTTTATTTACACTGATAATAAATGAAATAGGAAACTTTGGTATACGCTCTTTTTTATCTTATTTTAAAATATTTATAATAAAAGTTGTTTAATTAGGTTATTTATTAATAAAATATTGTTTAATATGTTACATACAATTTTATATTATTTAAAATTAGAAAAAAATATTTATATAAATAATTATTGTTTATAAATTATTTAACATTTATACTATAAAAAAGAGATGAAATATTTATAAATTAAACAATTTATTAATAGGAACTTTCATTTGAGAAAAAATTAATTAAAATTATTTAAAGTTAAAATGACATAAAATAAATCACTTATATAAAGAGTATTTGAAAAAAACTAATTAAATTATTTAATTAGATTACTTTTATAACTACAATTTTAATATTTTTTTTTACCTCTATATTAACTACTCTTTTCAAATAAATCACACACCAATTATATCTTTTAAACTATTCATTATTATTTAACTCTTTTTTCTTTTCAAAAATTGCATAGAGGCTTGAAGTGCCTCTTTTCCTGGTATATATATAAAAAGAATAGGTTTTCAAAATAGAAAAAAAAAAACTCTTGCCTGAAATTCGGAATAACGAATTTGGGAGGGAACAAATAACATAAATAAAAAAGTGAAAATATTTATTATTATTATTTATTTTAAAAGAAAATAAATAAAAAATATTTTTTTTATTTTAGTTGCTTTATGATATAAATAATAAAATAATAAGTAAAAAAAAATATATTAAGAAAAATTAATAAAACCAAAAATTATTATTAATTTGGTTTGTTTAAATTATTATGATTTTTTGTGTAATTTATTTAATTATTTTTAACA
>JAMLFT010003751.1:0-21248 GCA_026544285.1 Pachyrhizus erosus | reverse complement strand
ACCACGTCTCCCGTTTAACACTATCGCAGCACGTGCCATGCATACCATGCACACGTAGCCTCTATGCACACGTAACAGAAAGTAATCTAAACTTAACCAAACTACAAATTATTTTAATTTTTAAATCAAATAACTTTTTTTTGGTTCAAAACCTATCGAAATTAACTTGCAAATGCTCCTAATATCAAGTACTTCTTAAAGTTTAAGAATATTTGTATTTTTCTTTAATTTTTATATATTCATTTTTAGTATTTTATTTTATTTTATTTTTTGTTTTTTATTTTTTATTTTTTATTTTAAATCCCTAAAAAATTTATATCAGGAATAGAAAATAAAATGATTTTTAAAAAACTAAAAACAAATAAATTTTATAAAAGATGAAAGATAAGAAATTAAAAACATAATAAACCTTATTTATTTTGTTCTCATTTTATTTTGATTGTTTTAATATTTTTACTTTTTCTTTATTTTTATTACACCATTTATTATAGTATATTTATTACTATCTTGCTCATTATTTTTCTTTGTTTTTCTGATAGATAAAAAAAAAGGGTAGAATTTAAAAATTTTCCTAAACTTTTATACTTTTTCTAATGAAATAATAAATATAAATATAATTATTTTTATATTTATTTCATTTTTCATATGCAGTACAAAGATTTTATGATTAAATATTTTACTTTTATTCTCAAAATAAAATAAAAAATGACGAGTTTCATGTCTTAGTGCCTTATCTCGCAAGCTCCAGAGACACGCGCTCCATTATCCAAAATTGTACGAACGGCAGTGTCTATGGCTCCAAGAGCGCGTAGTAAGAGTGTCTTTGCTTATAGCCGTGGATGGGATTATTAGTGAGAAAACATAAAGAGGTTAAGAGCACGCGAAGAGAGGCGCGTAAGTAAAGAGGAAAGCGATAGCTGTCAAATACGCTGGGAAACGGCGAGTACGAATGACGGCGGCTACCACCCCATATATACAGTGACAGTCACATAGCCTAACGTCGCTTCACCGCCGTTTCCCATTCTCTCTCTTATTAACACTCTTCCTCTGCAGTTCACGCCAAATGTCTGCACTCTCTCTCTTTCTCTCTCTACCAAGTAACACCAACAAACAACCTTTCTAATAATCACTACTGTATTTTTCTCATACTTGTTTGTTCTCTTCTACTACGTGTTCCTAACAATGGAACACAATGCCTTCCTGCCGTTCTTCTATGCTGCACGTCACAAGTCCAACTTTCTCATGTCTCCTTTCTTTCTCGTGCTTTTGCTTCTTTTGCCGCTTGCTTCCCCCTTCAGTGAAGAAGGTTTGTTTTTTGTGCCTGCATTGTCGTCGTTTTGCCTCACCCCTTTTGTTCTTTTCGTTTTATTCGCTTACTCCTTTTTTCAAAATTTTCTCTTGCTTCTTTTTACTGTTTTTTGTTTTGCGGGTAGTTGTGGTTGTGTTGTGGTTCTATTTCCTAGTAGATTTCTAATCTTTCTGTAGTTTGGGTTTTTTCTCCTGCTTTGGTTTATGTAAATACCCTTCAAAGTCTAGTAGCGTTGTTTTCGTCGTGTTACTGTGCATTCATTTGAAAAACATTCTAGCGGAATGTTATTTTTAATTTATTATGTTTCCTACGAAATTGTCAAATGTAGTTTTAGTTTCTCTTCTTTTCCGTTGTGTCATTCTTTGTAGGCATTCGACTCTCAGTTGTTTTCGTCTGGGAAATAGATGTTTACGCTGTTGGATTTAGTGAAACATTGCGTCTTTTTTTTTTTTTTTTTTGCGCTGAGGGGGCGGTGGTATCCTGGAATAAAGTAATTTTTCCGTTCGAAGAAAGTATTCACGTGCTTTGAGATTTCTATTCATAAATTGAACTTACTGTGTTGTAATGATGGATCATGAATGAATCCGAATTTGGTATGGTATTGCCTTTTCATACCTTTTTGCTTTGTCTAACGGTGGATACTTCGTGCCATCCAAGTCTTAAGCGAAACACTGTTCGGATTTTGGAGAGATTCGAAACTGTAATTAGATTTTTGTTTCTCTTTTGTTGACCAGTTTTGAAATGATCCATGCAAAATTAAAATTGCAGATTAACGACTTCTTAATTTACAATAATTTAAATTATTTCTGTATTACGTTAAATATGAATTATTTAGTGTAGGTATAGCTTAGGCAATTTTTTAAACTGTTTGTTGATTTGTCCTCTTTTTGTTTGACCCTCTGACAGTTCTTCAGTCTCTGGGTATTTCATAATTTATTTTTTTTATTTTTTAGCTTTGGTTACCTTTCTTCATTTGAATGCATTATCAGCGTGTTTGCATATGCGTTTTTGACGTGAATTGTCACGTCTCCCGTGAAGTTATACACTGTTGCTTCCATGTTTTAACCATTTGGATATGGTTTTCCACTTCCAAAATGTCTGTCCAAACACACGATATGTATCGTTTTTTTATTTAGGAAAACCAGCCCACATGGAAACACTGACTTTTTTTACTGGCACACTCAAACTCGGGTTTATTCATTAAAATACTTCCACATTTGCGGGGTTTGATTATGAGTGATTGCTTAATCCTTTTGAAGTAGTTCTTTAAACTACTTTTAATTTGTCTTCCAATTTTTTTTAATGTAGCATGATGTGCGTATATGAATACTAAGTATAGTTAATGGAACATTATTTACTATGGTATTGATAATTGATAAAGTCGTACGTTAGTGGAGTTCGGAACTGCTAGAGTTTTAAATGGCCTTGAAAATGCACAGGACAAGCATTAATGGCGATTAAGGCTTCGTTCAGCAATATGGCAGACGTTCTCCTTGACTGGGATGACGCTCATAATGACGACTTTTGCTCATGGCGTGGAGTTTTCTGTGATAATGTCAGCTTTACAGTAGTTTCTCTGTGAGTTTATTATTATCCCTGGGGGATTATTTGCTTTATTTGTCTTAATCTATTTCATTAGCCACTTGTTCCATGTTAATTACTGTTTGTGTTAAGTTGAAGTGCTTTGTACTGTCTGTGAAGGAACCTGTCCAGCCTGAACCTTGGTGGGGAGATATCACCAGCCATTGGTGACTTGGTAAACTTGCAATCCATGTATGTTTGTTTACGTTGATTTTAATCCTTTCTACCCTCCCCTCTCAAATGCACATATTTGTTATGTTTAAACTTCAATTGTTATCTGAAATGTCTGCATTTTTTGCATTCAGAGACGTGCAGGGGAATAAGTTAACCGGGCAAATCCCTGATGAAATTGGAAACTGTCCAGCACTTGTTTATCTGTAGGGCTCTACTTGTGTTTTTGTCATTACCTAAGTGCTTGTTGTTCTAGTATAAGTAAGCACTTAACAGTTTTTTTCCTATGTATAATGGTATATCACGTGTTTTTTTTATCTTTTTCTTTTTTGAATTGAAGGGATTTGTCTGATAATCAGTTTTATGGTGATATACCATTCTCCTTGTCAAAGCTGAAGCAACTGGAGTTTTTGTAAGTTTGAAAGCAGGCTATGGCATTCAATAGTTCGGTGCTGTCTTAATTGTAAGAGTCTTAAGTTGAATTGTTGAATGCAGGAATTTAAAAAGTAATCAATTGACTGGTCCTATCCCTTCAACTTTAACGCAAATTCCAAACCTGAAGACTCTGTAAGTTCTGATCCTCTTCCAATTATTGAATAGTGTTTGTAACAGTTTATATGAAATTCACATGTATTCTAACATGATGTAAATGGTAGCAGTTTTGGTTGCTTCTTAGTTTTAATTCTCCATTGCTCTTACTGCGTCTGAACTAATTCTAATCATTGCCCCGTCATGTTTATAGTGATCTTGCTCGAAATAGGCTTACTGGAGAGATACCAAGACTACTCTATTGGAATGAAGTCTTGCAATACCTGTGGGTTTTATCTTTTGTTTGTTTATGTTACGTATTCATGTAGAAGATTCTTAATTCTTAATAATTCTATTATTTTGTTAGAGATTTTATTGTGAGTTTACGTTGATGCAGTGGTTTGCGTGGGAACATGTTGAGTGGTACATTGTCCCCTGATATCTGTCAATTAACTGGTTTGTGGTATTTGTGAGTACTCCAATGCTAGCAAAACGAGGTGTCTTTTTTTTTTTCCTTTTTGTTGCCTTGCATTTATTTTGACCTTTGTTTTTCTGTTGTTTTCTATGATTTTTCAGTGATGTGAGAAGCAATAATTTGACTGGTACTATACCTGACAGCATTGGGAACTGTACAAGTTTTGAAATCTTGTATGTTAAGTATTTTGTATTTGTATTACTATGTTCAATAATTTGATTGGATTTCCAACAAAATTGTCCATATTGTCACTTTATTGTTTCTTTGAATTTCAGGGACATATCGTATAATCAGATTACTGGAGAGATTCCATATAATATTGGATTTCTGCAAGTTGCTACTTTGTGAGTACTTCGACTGTAAAGTTTTTATTTTAATATTACCAGTATTAGTACTGTGAAACACTTGCTTTGTGTCTTCTCTCTCTTCTTGACAAAGGTTTATTTTGTTTGAGAATGGCGATCGGTGATGTTATATCGAAAGGATGTGATCATTTATCACTGTGAATTTTGCCCAGGTCACTTCAAGGAAATAGACTAACTGGGAAGATTCCAGAAGTGATTGGTTTGATGCAAGCCCTTGCTATATTGTAAGCATACTTATTGTTTTGTCAGTATGAATAATATATTTGCAATTTAATGACTTAAGTGATGCTATTCATTATGTATTATTTATGTGCTGATTATTGAAATATGTATTGTATTGTATCTTGATATTATGGTAGGGATTTGAGTGAGAATGAGTTAGTGGGATCAATTCCCCCAATTCTTGGGAATCTGACTTTCACTGGCAAGCTGTAAGTGTAACTTTGCATTGACTTGAAATCCTTTTAGTGATGTTGCTTTTTGTCTGAGTATTTCATTTGATTAGGTATCTTCATGGAAACATGCTTACTGGTCCAATACCTCCTGAACTCGGCAATATGTCCAAATTGAGCTACCTGTGAGTTGACCAATAATATTTGTATCATCATTTTCCTGTGGTTTTCTGCATGTGATTACTGATTATGTTTTTTCCAGGCAATTGAATAACAACCACCTAGTGGGTAATATTCCAAATGAATTTGGGAAGCTAGAACATCTTTTTGAATTGTGAGTTAGTCAATCAGTTACACTGTCAGTAATGGTTATCCATGTCAGTTGTGTAAGTTGCTTCATTTACTATTTCAGGAATCTTGCCAATAATCATCTTGATGGAACTATCCCTCATAACATAAGCTCCTGCACTGCCTTAAATCAGTTGTAAGATTTTTGATTGCTAGCTAGTAGTTATGATTAACTGTTTAGATTATGACGTAGTTTTCAATACCTTGGCGAGCATTTTTGTTCATTCATTTGATTTTTCTTGCAGTAATGTGCATGGTAATCGGTTAAGCGGTTCTATTCCATTGAGCTTCCACAGCCTTGGGAGTTTGACATACCTGTATGCTATCTCAAACTATTGTGTATTGTGTATAGATTTGTTTCAATATATTCATGATGGATTTCTTCCTTTCTAATTAATGTAATAATAATGTTTGATCTCCAGAAACCTCTCTGCAAACAACTTCAAGGGGATTATACCAGTTGAGTTGGGGCATATCATTAATCTAGACACATTGTAAGTTTCTTGAGTAAAACACATCAATCCTGATGAATTTCATTGTTTGCTGAATGCTAATTATTATTATTATTTTTTTTATAATTTGTTTCAGGGATCTGTCTAGCAATAAATTTTCTGGGCATGTGCCGGCATCTGTTGGTTATCTAGAGCATCTTCTGACCCTGTAAGATTGAAATTGTAGTGAACCATGTGACCTTATTATCATTGGGTATTCTATTATTGCTGTCCTGAATAATACTTAGCATAAATGCAGGAACCTGAGTCATAACCACCTTGATGGTCCCTTTCCTGCTGAATTTGGGAATCTCAGAAGCATTCAGATTCTGTATGTTCCCTAGGCATTTTTGGAAGGATACAATTCAATGTCTTGTTAAGTTTTCTGCATAGATGATTTTATTAGTGCATAATGATTTATTTTGCCTGTAGTGATTTGTCATTCAACAATCTCTCTGGTAGCATTCCTCTGGAAATTGGACAACTGCAGAACCTTATGTCTTTGTATGTACAATGTGATGTATTTTATGCTTAATTTATTGTGTTGATCAATTGCTGGATGATAAAGTGTTGGCTTATTTTTACTCGAATTATGATAGGATTATGAACAACAATGATCTGCGTGGGAGAATTCCTGATCAGCTGACTAATTGTTTTAGTCTTACCTCGCTGTAAGTCTCACTGTCAGCCAGCTTGTTGTCTTTACTTGTGTTCTCTCTTCTTCCCATTTTTGCTTCATTTGAACCTTTTTCTGTCTTTTTTCCTTTTCATGCTTTTAGAAATTTGTCCTATAATAACCTTTCCGGAGTAATTCCTTCAATGAAGAACTTCTCACGGTTTTCAGCTGACAGGTACTGCAGAGTAGCCCTGTGATTTCTTTGTTGGAGCTTATATGTTTCAATGACCCTTATCATTTTGCAGCTTCTTTGGAAATTCTTTATTATGTGGAGATTGGTTAGGATCAATATGCCGGCCATATGTACCAAAATCAAGAGGTGTAGTACCCATACCCAATTGTCTTTATGCAACTGAGTTGTTTGAAGATAATGAGGTCAAATTTGTACCTTTTTCTTTTTTTTTCCAGAGATTTTCTCTAGAGTAGCTGTCGCATGTCTCACGCTTGGAATTATGATATTGTTGGCCATGGTAATTGTAGCGTTCTATAGGTCCAGCCAATCAAAGCAATTGATGAAAGGATCCAGCAGAACTGGTCAAGGCATGTTGAATGGTAGCATTTTTTCTTGTCATAGTAATTTAGTGTTAACCTTAAATTTTTCTTATTTTTGTTTTGTTATGCTTGCTTCTTTTCAGCTCCTCCTAAACTAGTTATTCTTCACATGGATATGGCTATCCACACCTTGGATGATATAATGAGAGGTACCGAGAATCTCAATGAGAAATATATCATAGGGTATGGTGCCTCTAGCACTGTATACAAATGTGTTTTGAAGAATTCCCGACCAATTGCAATTAAGCGACTGTACAATCAACACCCGCACAATTTAAGGGAGTTTGAGACCGAACTTGAAACAGTCGGTAGCATTAGACATAGAAACCTCGTAACCTTGCATGGATATGCTCTTACTCCCAATGGAAATCTCCTTTTCTATGACTATATGGCGAATGGCTCACTGTGGGATCTTCTACATGGTAATGTTGCTGAACTGATAGAAGTTTCTTAACTGAATTTGTAGATGATTCTGAAATTATTTGTAACAAGTGTTATTTTAAATGTGATGCTTTGATATAACTGGCCTCTTGAATATATACATATATATGAATATAAATATATAAATATTTTGCATTGTTCTAATGCTGTGTTGATTTTGGTGCTATAATTGTCTCATGAATCAGGTCCCTTGAAGGTAAAGCTTGATTGGGAAACACGGCTGAAAATTGCAGTTGGAGCAGCTGAAGGACTGGCATATCTCCATCACGACTGCAACCCGCGAATAGTTCACAGGGACATAAAGTCTTCAAATATTCTGCTGGATGAGAACTTTGAGGCTCATCTTTCTGATTTTGGCACTGCAAAATGCATCTCAACCACAAGAACTCATGCATCGACTTATGTCCTTGGAACTATAGGCTATATTGATCCTGAGTATGCCCGAACATCTAGGTTGAATGAAAAATCAGATGTATATAGCTTTGGCATAGTTCTGCTGGAGCTACTTACTGGGAAGAAGGCAGTGGACAATGAATCTAATTTGCATCAATTGGTACGTGTATTACTATTACATGCACTAAATCTGTTTCCGGTTCATATAGATCATCCTTATCATTTATCAAACGCATTTGGTTGGTGCCTTCTTTAGGGTTCACGAATATATATTATAGTGGATATGCTTATGTCTATAGTGAGCAGTGTTTTTCATTTTGTGAAGGCCATGTACAGTATAATGCTAATATACATTAGTTCTTAGCTTTGCCGATGCAATGTGTCCCATTCAGTTCTATTTCTTGAGTCATTTTTTCATGATTTTTCAGATATTATCAAAGGCTGATAACAACACTGTAATGGACGCTGTCGATCCTGAGGTCTCTATAACCTGCATTGATCTGGCTCATGTTAAGAAGACCTTTCAACTTGCTTTACTTTGCACGAAAAAGAACCCTTCTGAGAGGCCTACCATGCATGAAGTAGCCAGGGTGCTGGTTTCACTACTTCCTTCACCTCCAAGTAAAATCCTTGCCCCACCTGCAAAAAAGTTCGACTATGCGCATTTTGTGATTGAGAAGGGACAACAGCGAAAAGTGGAAGGAGAACAACCTCCGCAGGATAATTCCTCATCCAATGCTCAATGGTTTGTTCGCTTTGGGGATGTTATATCCAAGAGCACTTGACCTTTCTTTACCTATGTCAGGGACACGAGTTGATGATTTCGTGAAAAGCTAGTTTCTTTTTGTGATTAGATATAATATCATATATC
Source organism: Pachyrhizus erosus (assembly GCA_026544285.1). Classification (NCBI taxonomy): domain Eukaryota; kingdom Viridiplantae; phylum Streptophyta; class Magnoliopsida; order Fabales; family Fabaceae; genus Pachyrhizus; species Pachyrhizus erosus. Next base: position 12,655 of record JAMLFT010003751.1, on the reverse strand, counting down.
CTTTATAACATTTAAACACAAGGAACATATGGATAGAGGATAAAACACTTGGCTATTATAGGAGCTTATGAACGTTTGTTTCTACTGTATATCTTACAAGCACTTGTTTTCAAGCATTATTGTGCAAATGGTTAGAGCACTTTCGATGCTTCTTTTAACCTGTTGTGCTTTTACTTTCATCTTGCAATTGGTGATATTGTGATTGGTTATGGTGTAAAATCAATAGGGGTGCTTATGCTGTTGATATTATTTTTCTGAGAATAATATATAATTGGGTTAAAAGGTGATAAATTGTTAAAAAGGACTAAAAATAGTAAAAAAAAGGTTTCAGACGTAGAAATTTTATAAAACTTACGGAAAAAATAGTAAATACGATTTGATTTACAGAAAATAAATAAAATGTTTTAAAATACTAAAAAAGTTTTTATTTTATAAGTAACGAAAAGTTATTTAAGTCTTACTTTTAATTTTTTTATATATCAGCTAGTATTGACGAAATCCCTCTTGCCTGTTGTATTATTTTTTCAATCGTTGGAAAAAAAAAGACAGAAAGAGCACCACCCAACAATCCTAATATGCATTATGCCTAAAGCATTCTCAAATAACAGGTACTGCATCTCAGCAGAACAGTACTGCCAGACCGTTGCATCTGAGTTGGCTCCATTCTTATAGATAACCAATCTACGCAGGTATTACCCTCACTTAAAGTCTGACTGAGTAAAAGTGACATTTCAATCCAGTTGAACCAACTGTCGAATTTTGTCCACCAAAAGAGCATGAGGATGATATCATTGGTACCTTCTAGCACTAACTTGACAGCAATCATGCTATCAGATTCACAAATAAAAGAAGTTATTCCTCTGGACCGGGCAAATGTCAACCCATACCAGATTGCATACAATTCTGCATTCAAAGATGTTGTGAATCCACATGAACCAGAGAACGCTGCAACCCATTGGACGAGGGAATATCTTTTAAAATACCCCCATATCCTAATTTTCTTGGATTAGCTTGCGAATTTCCATGTGTTTAGTTTGAAAGTTTGGGTCAGGAGGTGGATTCCAGGAAACAAGTCTATTTTTGCTAATGTTCCTTGCCTATGGATAATTCTCCAAGCATTTCAGCTCTTATCTTGAAAGACAGCTTCATTCTGCAGCCACGTCCATAAGTTCTTGGATGTTGGACAGTCCCGGAGAAGGTGAAGAATATCTTCTTGTAAAGATCCACACCAGTCACAAGTAGTATCAGCAACAATATAACGCTGAAAAAGAAAAAGGTTAGTAGAAAGGCTCTTGTGATCATACTCAAGAACCATTCTCAACTGTGTTACGAAGAATGATACTTGTTCTTACGAGCCACCCATAAGCAGATTTGGCACCATAAGCTCAGTTTGTAGAGGCATCCCAAATAATCATATCGGGACAAGATTCATTGATACAATTACTTTTCAACTTTTGCTTGACCCAATATAGACAAATAGTTGTTTTACTATTCCATTTCCACGTGCCATCATCATGAATATCCTGTATTATTAACATACTAAACAGAAATATTACCTTGGCTACTTGTCAAACGTAATAACCATAAGTCTTAGGGAAAAATGTTTAATTGAGAATATATTAAAAATATGTGAAATTTTGCGATAGACTATTTTTTTACTCACTTCATATGTGTGAGATGAAATTCAAAATGATCAATGTTCTAATTTATAATATAAAAATATACATACTGCATTTTCACTTTCCTTTCTTTTTTTTTTTTTACCTTTTTGTTTTATTACGCTAGGTATATCATTATTTTGCACTCTGTCTCCCTCTTCTTTTCGCCTCTTACATAAAATAAGTGTGTACTCGTCATTTTACTATAATATTTCTTTAGTTATTGAAGTACCAACAGGGTTGTTGAAAACAGTGGACCTATTGAAACTCCATCATTTTCACTAACATTTATGGTTATTACCTTGCATTCTAACAGGGTCCGTTTTAAAAATTATGAGATTCAAGTTATGAGCTTAATACAATTCTTTAAGTGTTTTTATACCGTTCTCAAATTAAAATTTCATGTCGCTAACTCATGTTATCTTTTCCTTTAAAAAAAAACTTCTGTTATCTTTTAATGTAAACCTTAATAGTGCATATTATCCAAACGAAACTTCCATTTTAATTTGAGAGTAAGACAAAAAAATACTACAGAAAGTTTTGTCCACGGACGTAGAATGTACACATCCAAAATAGTAGAGTACAAATATTGAGTTATATTTTGGAATGAGGATATATTACAATGTAAAACTAAATTCTTTCGCAATCCACTTAAAACCCATAAATTGTAAGAGACTTGACAAAGTAAATTAAAAGAGGTTGATTTATAATCAATAAGCAGACGGGCATTTTGTTCTAGAGCCGTCTTGGTACTTCTCTTCTGGATATTTCCTTTTGCATGATTGATCCTGATTCTGCCTATACCAGTTTCAGTCTGGGGAAGCACTTTCTCTTCAGCAGTCCCTCAATCATATTGCTGTTAGTTACAATGGGGAAGCATCCAAAAGCTTGTTTTCTTGTGATTTTCTGCACATTATCGAGAGGCGAAATAATAGAAGTCGGTTTGACATAACTTTTGTGCAAGATCATAATCACGTAACAATTTATCCTCATTTGAAAGGGAATCAAATCCAAACATGGATTCCATGATTTTATTGTAGTTATAGAGGTTCAAAATTGTCCCAAATGTTCAGATAAAAAAAAGGATTACCAAGTTTCCTATAATTATTGAGTTCTAAAATCTTGTATCCATGCAAATATAGGTAGTAGAAGGAAAAGAAAAATGGGATGTTGGATATCATATTATTTTATTACCTTTGGTGGATCCCATTTTTTCATTTGAACTGCTTTCCTTCTGCAGCTGCTTCTTCGGCTCATCAAAATTAGCTCTCCAAGTGTTGGTGGCCTCTTTACCAAGTCACTGGCACAATCTTCATGATCAGACTCTTTTTCTCTTAGTTCTTGTGGACTTGAAGTTACTTTTTCCAAGTTCTCATCCCTTTCAAGGAAGCCACACTTAGGTGGATACAAAGGAAACAGACACTCAAGGAAAGTAGCACCAATTGGACTTGACCTGCCAGTTGCATAGCTGCTTGTGCTACTGTCTGTCTCTGAGGAGGCTGGTGAGGATTGGGTTTCCATCAGTGGAATGGCAGTGGAAACTTTTGCAGATGGTACTAGACAATTTGCAAGTAATGAGGGAACAGAACTAATTGACCCATCTGAATCAAAGCTAAATGCTTCAAGGTCTAAGCTAGATGTGCTTTCGTTGCCGCTGCTGCTTCCTTTGTCTTTGTCATCATGGCCAAAGTTGCATGCAACAGAAAATCCTGAAGATGATGCTACATGAATAAGTAATGGTTTTGGAGGCACAAGGTCCACTGAAACATGTGAGAAATTGGTAAGGGGTTTTCCAGGCTTTTCTTCCCAAACAAAGGGAATTGAGGCAATTAGTTTGAGTGGAGTTTTAGGGAACTGGGCAACTGAAGAGACCTCTGGCTCTGGCTTCCAATCTTTCTTAGGAATGCCTGGCTTTACTTCCCATTTGAAAGGAACTGAAGGTGGTTCCCTAACATGCTTCTTCTTTCCTGTTTCATTCATTTTTCATTGCTTTGGTGCATTTGAACTAAAGTCCGTTTTATAGTAGTTGTCACCTTGAGTATGAGTGGTTTAGTACTAACTTTTGTTAACTGTACCATTTTGTTTTCTAAGAGATTAGGCATACCTGCCCTCCATTCCAACTTCTTCTATGGAGCAAGTTGACTTGGAATATTGCATGCCAAACTTTGGGATCCACAGGGACATGAGGCAGTTTTGATACTACCTATGGCAATGGTTACCTACCTACTCTTATACTACATATTATCTATCATGGTAGTATTATGATTGTCCTCCTCCATATTTTCCTTTTCTTTTGCGCCCTTAATTGTGTATTTTTTAAACATATACGTACACACAGATATTTTAAAATATAATTTCACATTATTACAAATACGAAAATATGGAGAATGTTGGATTATTTTGTCAATGAGTTAGGCTATGACCTAAAAAACTGAATTCGATACATTTTCAAGTTGGTTGGGTTGCACTTTCATTTGGCTGGAATTATTCTAATACCCCATGATATTTTAAAATTTATATATTTTATAAATTAGTGATAAATTTAGTTTCTTTAATTTAATGTCATTTCTTTTTCATCATGATATTATTGTAAAATTTTTAGTAACTTTGTCAAAAATTATTTTTTACTAAATTTTTTTATCATTTTTATCAGATCTCCATTCTTAAACACATTAATGTCATTTATATAATATAAAAATAATTTTATATTAATATAATTTACTTTCAATGTTTTGAAATACATACATTTTAATACACCTCTTAATTTTATTTTTTTATTATATATTTAACCTTTTTCTAGATTTTGTTTATGAATATTGCTAACGAATATATTAAGGAAATTGATTAACGATATAATAAATAGCAGTTTTTTTTAAAAATTGTGATAGAAGTATATTAGTAACATGAAATAATTCACACGTTCAAAAACAATTAAATAATTCAAGAAAAGTAACATTAAATATATATATATTTTTTTATAAAAAAATACTTCTAATTTCTTAATTAGAGTTTTTTTTGGTCGAAGTTAATTCGTTTTCTTTCTTAATCATTGACTTCTAAAAATTAAACTAATATTGTAGTTTCAAGTCAAGTGAAAATCATCGACCAAAAAGAATATATTTCAATCCTACTAAGCTTATGAATAACTCTCAGTAATTATAAATATATAACTAAATAAATAAATAAAAGAATGTATGCTCTTTTCTAAAAATATATTGGACTAATCCAAAAAGTTGGTAAGTTGAAACAAGACAATGCTTTTCATCTAACAAGTGGTAGGCTTGAATCTCTATTAATCTTTTGAGGCTGAAATAAATGTAAACTTTTTTTTAGTGATATTTGAGGGCGAAGACATTTCTCACCTTGAACTCCATAATGTTAAGTAGTTGTTAAACATACCTTTGTTATTACATATACTTTTTCTTTCTGATTTTTGTTATTAAATTTACTTAAATATCTTTATTTTTTTTACCTCCCCTTCCCTTCCCTTCTCTTTCGCCTCACACCTCTCAAATCTCACTCCAAAACAATACAAAGACTATTCACTGTTAAGAAAAAAATACAAATACGTTTCAAAAATGTCAAAATGAATTCCCATTATTATAACTGAAAAAAAAAAATAATGTTGAAGGCAATTTTTCATATCCAAGATACAATATGGTAGACACATTTTTAATTTTTTGCGATACAAAATATTAAACTTTTAAGGTAGCAGCAATTCACGTGTTCGTTTTAAAATAAATAACCGGAAAGTGCTTGTATAGACATAGCACGTTTTGACACAATTTTTTTTTTTGTCTTTATTTTTTTTAATCTTTTCTTTTTGTTAAGCACAAACCTTTTTTTACCTTGTCCAAACTTTACAAAAATCTGATAACAAAGTGTGTTAAAGTGTGGTATAATGCCGTGCTTTTATTGGCTTTCTTTTTAGCTTTTTTGTATCATTGTATATTTATTTTGGGATAATTAATAATTTTGTTAGTTATGGAAGGAGAATTCATTTTTGGAATCTATTTTTTTTTTTTTAACTGTTAATAATCTTTGTTCAATTTTGAAGTGAGATATGAGAGATGTGGAAGGGGGAAAAGAGAGGAAGGAGTAAAGGGTGAGAGTATTTAATTAAATTTAATAATAAAAAAAATCAGATATATTTAATAATTAATTGATTAATGTTAAAATAAGTTAAATCTCATGAGTCATCTTATTTAACCCGCTAAGGCACTAATCCAATGGATCAAGGAATAGTTTAGGTATTGGGCCAAAAAATTTAGTATGAATATTTTTATAATTTTTATTATTAGTTTATTTAATGTAATGGTAAGTTAGGTGTGATTTTTTCCTCTATGAATGGAAATACAATCCTAAAAAAAATTATAATTTTTGTAAGACTCTTAAATATTTTTTTTTTCTTTCACTTAAGAATAAGTTACTCATTAATTTCAATCAAATAAGTTATCTCTTAATATATTAACTTTAATCAAATTCAACCTATATTAACTTCAAAATTTTCTATAGATCTATGATCTTGCCGAGTTGTGTTGATTTGCTGAGTTGGACTTTGGTGATTTATATACATTTATATTTTTCCTTTTCCCATTCTTGCTATCGTTGTAACTATTGTGATGATTTGATGTATTTTACCCTTCACAAATCTTCACTAACTTTTACATCTTTCATTCCAAAATATCCTTGCTGTACAACATGCACAAATTGCATTTTAAGTACTCTCGCATCCGTATCAAAGAGAAACTACTATTATTTTTCACTATTAGACATGGTTTTGAACATTGACGGCATATAAAACGTATGTCTAAACACATAGAGAATGATGATGACAACTTAAAGAATAAAATATGCAATCTGCACAATTGTAGTAATGTGATTATATGTGACGGGTAAGTACTATTTCTCTTTTATAACTTACTAGGGACATAAAAAAACTCCTCAGCATTGGGTGATGATAATGGAATAACTACTAAGAAATTCTAGTAGTGTTGTCAATTTTGTGGCTAAAATTAGTTCTATATTGAATTAAAAGGACTTAAAGCCGAAAATAATGATGAAATAAATTGTAACGAACAAAAATTATCAAACCAAATCCTTAGCACAACCACGTTATATTACAGAGAGTTGGCATGCACAATTGCACCATAAGTGCAAGGGGCTGTCTAATGCCATACATACAGAGAGAGGCAATGTGTATGTGCCTGTGCCTCTCCAAAGTTTTCATTATTACTATTAGATTGGGCCAGAGGATCCTTGTAGAATATGGGTTGTAGCAGGAGAATACGTAAGCTTAAGGTTTCTCCCAATCATGAGATATACATTATAATACAATATTACGCTGGAACAGCTTCCGGCACTTTGCCGTTACTTGAGAGTACTAAGCTATCATAATATTCAACCAGTACCTTCCATCCACCAGGGCACATAAATCCATCAGGAGGACTTTCTTTGTTCCTTGCAAGTGTGCGCATCTATAAATACAAGTAATCTTTGTTAACATACTACAAATATGTTAAGAACATAGTCAATATTATCATAATGAATTAACCTAGAGAATACTAGTGTTCTTTTATAACAAAAAGCTAATGCGCTGTTTGCATTTTACCCAATCAAACGACTACAAAGTTTGCTATTCAGAGAATAAGTATACCTTTGTGCCTGATATGAATAGGAAATCCTGAGGCCTTGAAGGGTCAAAGAATGCCATTTTACCCTGAGTCTTATCATATGCAGCAACCTATAAATGAATGAAAATTATCAATCACCACATGTATCAAAGAGGCCTAACTGAACTTCACTCAAGAAAGGAAATTCTCAATTACCCTGAAAGGAAGAATGTTTAGACGCTCTAGTCCTGGTGCCATGCTCAGTACTTTCTTCCCATGGTCAGCATCATAAAGGTCTCTTTTCTCAACCGGATGGCTCATGCCTGCGGGGTCACGACCAACGATGTAGAAATTAGCCCCTGCATTAATCCTAGCCTTTGCATGCCACTGCACTTCCGTGGGTCCAGCGTAGTGCATGGGAGAAGGAAATATGGATACCACAGTTGTCTCTGGATCAAGAACACCATCCTCAAGTACCTAAAGAAAGACCAAATTGATATAAGTTTTTTTGTTGAACAAATCGATGCTAGCTAGGGAGACAATGAAACTAGAAAAACTAGAAGGGAGACAAGCATCTTTTGGAGACAATCAATTAGAAAAGAGAAAAGAAAGTGACATGGCTTGAACCATGAGACTCAGTAGTCACATCATCTTCCTATAAAAGTACTTGGTTTAGTGCACACACCTTCTCATGTTGCTTCATTCGCCAATCAAGTGGGACATCATCAGCTTTGGTATAGCCTCCAAGTGGATGAAGCAAGAGGATAGGATTCTTGTAGCCCATCTCAAGAAGCCTTTTACGGGTATCAGTCATTAGCAAAGCATGGCCATTGTGAACAGGATTCCGGAGCTGGAAGGCAAACACAGCATCTGCATTGCGCCTTGAGAATTCTGCACGGAGTTCAGCTGGGGACAGCCTGAAATGATCAAGCCCATCATTGTACTTTATAGGTTCAATCACCTCTAGGTCACCCCCAATCAACCAATTTCCAGCATTCGTTATAGTTTGTTCAACATAAGGTAGGCCAGGGGCAGTGGTTCCCCAAGTTCGGGCTATTCTTTCTTCTTTAGGGTGCTTATAAATTTCAATACTGAAATAACCAAAAAAAAATATGAGCCATAAGAAAGGAAGAGAAGAAAATAGTTAAAAAAAATTACTACAGAATAAATCAAATCACACATACAGATAAAAAGCTTTTCAAAAACTCAACTTAAACTGTAATAGCAGACCAAATTATTCAGGTAATGATTATGTTTTTGACATTTGACACCACCTACGTGTAAGACTCCTATTGATACACAAAATACAGGTCTAGAGCTTTATCAGACCATATTATCTCAAGTTTCGTATCAATGTTAACAATATCTGAATTATGTGCATGTTTTTTGGTCAAGAATGTCTTAATACGGATCAATATGGATAAGGCACGCAAACTTCATTTTCAAAAACCTATCCCAACATGCCTTCAAACCTAAGAAGCATGAACAAATCTGTTAATCCGGGGATGTTTTTGGAACAAGAGTGTCAAAATACAATCTGCTGTCGTGTGTTCTGGGACCACAGAGAGGAAAAAATCCACAAAGCCATGTATATATGTCCGTACAAACACTATACCTATTGAATAGTTTTTAGTTACGGCAAACTATTTAAATTTTCTCATCCTCGATCTTATTATATTAATTTTTCAAATAAAAGTCACCCAGGTGAAATAAGAACCAAATACGCCTCAATAAGACTGGATCAACATGAATAATAAAAAAAAATGGGGACAAACAACGACAGTAGTGGAAACTGTCTCAAATTCCACTACGGCATTGTATGACCCTATGAGTGGTTAACTATTCAACCAACCATAGCATCACAATACAAAATGAAAAGGAATTTAACAAGGAAACAAAAGTACGGAAATAGCTAAATCCCCAGCATATTCGTTCCAATTTCCGCATCTCTACCCATTCCCAGTATTAAACAAACACAATTGCACATAAAAAAACCTTTAATTCTCAATAGTTGATCATTTAAATTGCACATAACTCAAGAAACAAATGACACCTGCATATATGAAAAGAGCACAAAAGCATACCTTTCTCACAAGCAGATTTTTGGTACCACTACAGTACCTACTCTCAGTCACAGTTAATACTCCTAGACCCTAATTGGATATTCTTCTCTTATTATTATGCAAAAAATAAAAATAGAGTTTAATTGACATAAACTCAATTGATCAATAAAAAATAAGTATCACTTAATGTGACTTTTTAAGACAGTTATTTTGAAGTCAATTTTTTTTTATTATCATAGGTAATAATGATGACAAATTAGCAGTGGAATAAATCCACGTCAATTCATTCTAATTAAATTCTAAAAATAGCTATACATATTATGTATATGAAAAAAATAAAATCTCATTCTAAAATAGCTATACGTATTATGTATCATGGTTTATATGAAAAAAATAAAATCTCAAGAAAACTATAAAGGTCATAGAAAACAATAAAAACTCCGAACCCCTCTTTTCTCTTAATTCCCCAACTTTCGAATCCCATACAAGAAAAATAAAGGCTAATTGATTATCGATGAACTAGAAACATTAGGAAGAAAACCAGACAGCACAAGGCACAAAAGCATGCTAATTGAAGATCAAAGCAACACATGATTGAAAGAAAAACATTTAAAGCCACGTGAGGGGCAGTGTCTTACTCATTGAGAATTGCAACGGGGTCTCCCTTGGAATCGAAAAGAGCAACGCTTTTGTTATCCCCGATCCGATGCTTCTGCGCATCATCAATAGCCAGGACGATCGGCACTGACATGTTCGCCACCGACCCATCATCGAGTCGGAGCGAGTTGAAATGAAGCGTTTGGAGGAACTCGGCTTCCTTCATGAAGCCTTTCAAGGGTGTGGCCCATCCTTCACTGAGGACGTGGACCCACTCCAAGTCAATCCTAGAAAGCTTGATCCTAGGCAACGAAAGAGCCTCGCCCTTCTTTAAATCTCTTTCTGAATCCCTCACCACAAGCTCCACCAGCTTCCCTCCGTCCGGTTCGATCAACCCGCTCGAAACTCGCACCCCAACGTGGCTCCTCGCCCTGAAGCTCACAAAGCTGTTGACTTTAGGGGCAAGGGTGAAATGGGTGTCGAAGGTTTTGGAGAGAGAGTAGGAGGGGAGGGAGGTTTGGGCGAAGAAAGTGGCCATGGACGCCATTGAAGGGTTGTGTTGCGTTGGGACCCTACTGAGAATGTGCTTTATAAAACCAAAAAGGAGAGGTTAGTGGAGGGGGAGGGGCAAAAGGGTCAATCCAGAACGCACCAAATTGTGAACTTGCTTTGATGCTGATCCGTAACAGACAACCTGGGTTGCTCAGAAGAATACGAGTTTCAGTTTTTATATATATAAAGGGCTTTCTTCGACAGAGACTAGTTCAGGAGGATGAACCTGGACACTTCATTTTTACCCACGCGTTTGTATGCGCCCACTTTTGTCTTACTGTGTGTATATTTTCATTTTCTTCGCTTTTAATTACCATTAATTAATCATTTAATTGCCACTTTGTGTGCATTGCTGACATGTTTCATTACCTCGCTATCCCTTCTTTCTCTTTTCTTTTCTTTTTTTTTTCCCTTTTATCGGATTATGATCCATCTTCTTTCCGGTTTTTAAGAGACTGTTATCTTTTAATTTTTAATATTTAATATTTAACAAAAATAAGAAAAGAAGAACTTCATGCCTGCTAAAATTACAAATTAGGAGCTGAATCAAATCTTATTTTATTCTATTTTTGAATTTATATTTTATTGATTTTATGTGAAAAGATGTTTGGTTTTCTTCTAAAAAATAATTTGACAGCAAAAACAGCACCATTTGACCAGTTTTGAAGTTTGAGCTGAACAGTGAACACGTGGGTCCTTGATTAATTATTAGTAGGAACGAGGCAAGTGGTTTTTCTCTTCTCGTGAACCACCCTCCAACCTTAACAAATGGAGAAAGGCAAGTTGATCTATATTTGCGTAACTTTTATGAATTCAAATAAACTTAATTTAAATTAAATCACTTGACTTAACTTTTATTTATGTTAAGAATTTATTTAGTTTTTTAGATTCTTAAAAGTTGATTTGACAATTTAATAACAATTTGGCCAACACTGGTGACTGCATGCAGCATTAACCTGATTAAAGTGGCAAATCAATTATTTTGTAACAACCAACACGAGTATCCAATTATAAAGAAAGTCAAACTGATTGGATTTCACTTCTCATCTGTTCAACTGGCAGGCTATAGAGGATAATGGGACATCAATTTTGAAAATTGCAACTAATGCATTGTCTATCCAATCACACCCAGCATTATACAACAGAAAGGCCTTTTCAAGCATATAAACTCGAAGAAACTATGGACGTTTTTGTCAATTCACAACAACAAAAATCTTCATTTAAAATTAAAACAAAAGTGTCATTCTGCTGCATGCCTCTCTCACTTCTTAATGGACGTACAAATGAAAAGCACCCAAGCCAAGCGAAAATAATAGCCTCACCCATATGGCCTACCCATAAACTTTACAGATAATCAATCTTATTTAAATGTAAATGGTCTTACCTAAGCCTGTTTTATTGCAAAGTCTAATATTAAGACGATTTGTACTAAAATTATTGTTTTATTTTATACAAGTTATGGAATGAAAAATGTGGCTGAATTTTCACATGGTGTTGCGAGTGTCCCTCTCTCAGTTATCGTGAATCTTCCTGATTTGAAATTCAATATTCAAAAAGTACACAATTTCATGTGGGACAGGTACAATACAAAACCCGAAGAAAAAGTGACCTCATTCATTTGCTCAGCGAACGAAACGGCTCATTCCAAGAAATAACATGAAAGTGAACGCTCCCTCCTTCACGTCCTCATTCATGCATGGCTCCATTTTCCAAGTGTTCGCTATTTTATTTAGTGGACTTTCCAAGTGTTCGTATGTGGAACGAACACTTCCACTTTTGAACTACCGATCGATTCTACTTAGTTTGAAAGTTTGCACATTCATATTTATTTTGGACTTTGACGTGTCTTGTTATGGAATGTAGTCTTTTAAATATCATCTGAATAAATAAAAAAAGAAGTAAGAATCATTCATTTGAGTTATACAAGGTAAGATTCGTTTATATGCTTTTGTATATAGAATTTAATGATTATATATTAAGAATGAAAAATAGTTTTATATAATTATTTGATTATATATATTATTAATATGATTTTTAAAGTAATTATTTTAGTTAAAAAATTTACAAGATAAAGATATATTTTATACTAATATTTTGGTATTGTAATGTATATAATAAATATTCATTTTTATATTACTAAAATTTAGAATAAATAAAGATCGGAAGAGCGTCG
>JAMLFT010003750.1:0-21249 GCA_026544285.1 Pachyrhizus erosus | reverse complement strand
TGTAATTCCCATTTTGCCTCTCTTCAGGATGTCATGCAATTTTATCATACCATAGCCTGCACGTACTTTCTTCATGCAGCATTTGGTGAAAGTACATAAATATATATGTTTATTTTTGTTATATTCAAGTGCAATATCGTCCTTGAATTGACACAATGCTAACCCATCTCTGCTTTCCCTGCTAACTGTTGCAGACGGATTGAATTGGTGGAGGAAAATCATTATAGGTAACAGATCCAGTTTTCCTTGATGTTTTTTGGTTATCTTGTGCGCATTTATTTCATTATTGATAATATATTAATTGAAATTTCCTACGGTTCTTCTTTAGGTGTTGTTTCTTCAGTGGTGGGAGGAGCACTTGTAGGCATTGGCATCTATTTCTTTGTGCGCCGAAGGAAGAACCGTCAAGCAATGTCTTATATACAATCTCGGAGCCTCTCTTCTGATCCATCTTCAAAAAACACTGAGAAGGGAATTCAAAGCTTCACTCAAAGCTTTGTACCTGGAGTGCACCTCTTCTCCTATGATGAACTTGAAGAGGCCACAAATTACTTTGACTCGTCTAAAGAACTAGGAGAAGGGGGTTTTGGGACAGTGTATTTTGGTAAAAGCAAGCACCCGTTGTTGTATCTCCGTCGTTGTTGTGCTTTCAATGACCATTAACAAAAGGTTCCTTTTCTTCTGTTGTTTCTTGTCTAGGCAAACTGCGAGATGGGCGTTCTGTTGCAGTAAAGAGGTTGTATGAGAACAACTACAAGAGAGTTGCGCAGTTCATGAATGAAATTAAGATCCTAGCTCGGTTAGTTCATCCAAATCTTGTGACATTGTATGGATGCACCTCTCGCCACAGCCGTGAACTTCTGCTTGTATATGAGTACATTCCTAATGGAACCGTTGCTGATCATCTTCATGGTCAACGATCCAAACCTGGAAAACTCCCTTGGCATATTAGAATGAATATTGCTGTGGAGACTGCAAGTGCACTGAAATTTCTTCATCTCAAAGACATCATCCACAGAGATGTGAAAACCAACAATATTCTTCTTGACAGTAACTTTCGTGTCAAAGTGGCAGATTTTGGACTCTCACGTCTTTTCCCAGATCATGTCACCCATGTTTCAACAGCTCCACAAGGGACTCCAGGTTATGTGGATCCAGAGTACCACGAGTGCTACCAGCTTACTAACAAAAGTGATGTCTATAGCTTTGGAGTGGTGCTGGTTGAGCTGATATCGTCCTTGCCTGCTGTTGATATCACAAGGCATAGACATGAAATCAATTTGGCCAACATGGCCATTAACAAGATTCATAGTCAGGCACTGCATGAGCTTGTTGACCCTACCCTTGGGTTTGAATCAGATTTCAAGGTAAGGAAAATGATTAATGCTGTGGCTGAGTTAGCATTTCAGTGCTTGCAGAGTTCCAAAGAGATGAGACCTTCTATGGAAGAAGTGGTGGAGACTCTCAAGGATATACAGAGTGATGACAAACATAAAAGCCAGCCTGAGGTAATGGATATCTCGAGCACAGCTGATGATGTTGTGTTGTTGAAGGACGACCCTCCTCCACCATCACCTGATTCTAATGTGGTGAGCAAGTCAACAACACCAAATGCTAGCGGATAAGTGGACCTTCTTTCTCACTTCCATCAAATTAACCTTATCCAAATTTATGAAAGCAGAGTTAGCATCACAGTTGTAGCATCCACCCAGTTACAGCCTGCATTTTGTCATCTTCTGATAAGGATAACTTTTAAGATTGAGATGTATATATATATGACAAAGCTGCTTTGGTTATGAAATTTCATCTTTTTAATAATTATAGTTATATGTTATTAAATTTTGTTGGTTAAATTAAAAATTGATTCCCTAGATCTAATACCATATTTTTCCATTGAGTCATTGTCTGAAAACCTTACATTTTGGTCCCTTCATGAAGAAACATTTACAAATTGATCTTTTTCATTTGTCACTGTTATAATCAAGGATGGTAACGAACCAAATCAACGCAAAATTAGTTGAAGAAGTCACATTTGAAAGTGATACATAAAAAATTAAGCAATGTCAAGCGCACCATTGATGATGGGATATTTTACATGAAAGGAATGTGAGGTTGTTGGATGCTGCTACACTGATTAGTTGTTGATCATGACACATGTCATTCAACAACTTGTTATATGTTTAATTTGGGATCAGGAATGGTGTCTTGGTGCAATAAAAGACAATCCATTGTATCTAAGTCGAATATAGAAGCAGAGTATAGAACAGCAACTGTGGAAACTCAAAGAGTGTACATGGCTTGTAGAACTATGACAGGATTTATATCAACAAACTTATACTGTGGCAGCCAATCCGTAATCACTTTAGCAGAAAATCCAATGTTCTATGTTATAACCAAGCACGTGGAGATGCATTATCATTTTATTAGCATAGGGTGACATAGAAATGAAGTATATTAAAACTGAAGACCAGGTAACGTATATATTCTAAAGTATATTAGAAAATAACTTGCAATGACCATAAGATCAACGACGAGAAAATAATCATGGAGTAGCAGTATTGAAATAACAATTAGTGAAAATTCTTGATTGCAGAACCGTCTAGTTCTAGTTGCAATTTTGAATTGAATATTGGAGGAAAATACTGGATATCATAATCAGACTAGAAATCTAGAATGAAAGCTATTGCCAGCGCTATCTTCTTTGATTTGGTTTGTTACAATACAAAAAATTTATCTGACACAAATGGTCTGATTTTTGCAATCAATGTAGCGGCAACTTAACACAAATATGAGATCCATTTGCTTTTCAGAATGATAAGTACCAAACAAATATGTAGAGTGATCCGTTTTACAATATAACTTGAAAGATTTTCCAAAAATGCATTGCAAGTAATTTCAAGAGGAAGATTCCGTTGCCGATCTAGTAGGAGAATAAAGCATAGCTTCTGGTGGCATTTCCAAGGAATTCATGCTGCCTTTCAACATTTCTATCACTGTACTCATTGTAGGTCTATCACTTGGAAACGTTTGAATGCACCATAAACCCACTATGGTCATTCTCTTTGCGATCCAATTTTCTCTGATCTTAAATCATTGTCCAACTCAAGCCTCTTGTATTCCAGCTGCGGGAAGTATATCTCATTTGTGTGACTGGCTTCAGCATTAATGTTCTTCCTCCCTCCTACCATTTCTAGCAGCATCATCCCAAAGCTATTTTATGTGGAACTCCACCAAAATTATTCATCATATTAATCTTTAATATTTTACTATTAAATTAGTTTATCAGAAATTTAATTTGTTTTTAAATTATAGCATTTTCATCCCATGTAATAATTTATTGTAGATTTTTTTACTTAAGAAAATCTGATTTTATTTTACTTATTTAAACAATAAGACGCTCCCATAATTTGTATGGTTAATTAATTTCATGCAAGATCTACATCAATTAAAATATTAGATTTATGGAAGAGTTTTTACAGAGTAGTTGAATAACTAAAAAAATAATTTTGAAAATTTTTCAATGTACAACAAAAAAGTAAAGAATAAAAAATCGAAAATATTAATAAAAAAGTATATAAACTTAAAAGAAATTGAGATTATATTTTCATTTGCATGAGAAAAAAAAATTAAAAATTAAAAAAAACTATTTAATAGATAAAAAATTATGTGTATATATTTTCATATAATTGATAGCGTGTTACAAAATTATTACATATATTATATATCAATCATGATCATTTTTAATTGGTTTTATTTAATTTTGATTGAGTTTTCTTTTTTAAAAAAATCAATTTATTAATGTGTGACTATAATTAAAAAAATAGTTGATAAAATAGATTTAATTTGATTGATTTAGAATTGATTTAGAATTAATTCATTAATAAAATTATATGTATTCAATTTCTTTAAATAATTATAATATTTTTAATTATTGTTTTATTTGGACACATCATATTTATTATCAATTAACCAAGAATGTTTAAATAAAAAATATATCATTGTTTTATTTTATTTAAAAAATATATTATATAACACATCACATATTCAATATGTTAAATTTATATTTTTAGATTAAATTAAATTAAATTAATTTTTTTATTCTCTCCTATGATTTTAATATAAAATATTGATATGTTTTATAGGTGATTCTTGGTGAATAATTTCAATCTAAAGAATGCAAAAATTTGTGTTGATTAATTAATTAAAAGCAAGTTTTAATTTGATTATTTATAAAAAAATTTAATAATTTAATATTATATTTATTATAAACAATTTTAATATATAATAAATTAATTTAAGTATAACATCCGTTCTATTACTGAGTTATCGAACTTACCATTCATATATAATAAACGTATAACTGCATAGTTAAAAATAATATTTTTAAATTTTTGGTAATTTAATTCTACCGAATTTTTTTAAGCTTAGTTATATAATAAAAGATTACTCTCTTGAAATTTATTTATTTTTATTATATACATCCAATATAAATTATTAATTTGTAAATTCAAAACTAAATAATATAATCTATTCATTTATTTTAAATATATATTAAATTAAAAAAAAATAAATGTAATTTTTTTGTTACAAATTAAATGTAAATTTAATCTGTAGTATAAGATAATTTATAAAAAATATTTACATAGAAGTCATATAACGTATTCTATTCACTAATACTTAAGTATATGATAATTATTTAGTCTTCTCAAAATTTATTTAAGCTTGCACAAAGTAATTTAATCAAACAGATAAAAAAGTAATTTAATTAAAAGTATAAGATAAATTAAAAAATAGAAATATAGAGAATTAATGGTATAATAATACTAAAATATGCACTTATTAAATACATTAATGTTTAAATATAAATTAGTGATTTGCAAATTTAAAATTAAAAATATTTTAAATTAAAATAAAAGTAATTTTAATCAATGATAGGTAAAAAAAATAAAAATTTTAAAAATATATTCTTCTTAATTGCATCAATGGCGAAATATAAATTAATAAATTGTAAATTAAAAAAATATTTTTCAATTATAAATATCAAGATTCAATTAGTCAAAGTATTTAATTAATTAATTAATTAATTTTAAAATATTAATATATTTATCTTAAATTAATGTTTATATCTTAATTATTTAATACACGCACCTACGCACATTATTAAAATCACAAAAATTATTCAAGATAAAAAATTGATTATTTTTTTCTCAATTAATGTGTAATTTTTAATGAATTGGTTAAAAAAATATAAATAATTATTGACTTTTTATAAACTAAATATATTATTTTACTACAGATTAGGATTTATACCTTAATAATTTGAACTAAATATATACCTTTAAATTAATTAAAAAAAATATTTAATTCATAATTTTGATCTTTAATATATTATATTATATTAAATGTTGATCACTTTTAATATATACAGTATGGATTCATAAAAAAAATATTTACTAAAAGAAACCTAAATTTTTAATATATTTCAGAAATTTTAATTTTAATATGTTGAATTTTAATATTACTTTAATATATTTGATTTTATATTATTATTTTATTTCTTTAATTTCTTCTTATTAACTTTATTTCTTTAATAAAAAAATGTCTCTTATTATACTTTGTTAATAAATTAATAATTGTAAAATAGTAATATTTTTAATTTATATGTCAAAAGTTATATTTTTTTATAAAAACAAATAAAATAATGATAAAATTTATTAATATATATGATAAAAATTATTTAATTTCGTAACTTTTCTAACTTATTTTTAAATTTATCTTTTATTAGGTAGTCATATTTTTATTTATAAAAATAAATATTTCTTCTCTTTTCTAATTATTACTTATCTAAATTATTGTTTCACTTATCCTAAAATTGCACATAGTAATAAAAGAAAAAATAACTGTTGTATGTAAATTAAAGTTTATTTTTAATGATTTAATTTCAATATATATACTATTAAAGTCAAAAAAATTTCAAACAAAGAAATTGTAAATTAAATAATTAAATTTATATTTACTAATTTTAATCATTTAATTTTAAACTTTAAAAATATTATAAATACTTTTTAATATAGAAATAATTGAAGTTAAATTAATAATTATAAAATATTATTATTAATAAAAAAATTTAAAATATGATTCATATATCCAATATTTTTAAAATGCATATATAATTTTTTATATATATTATCACATATAAATTAAAAAATTCACTCAATTTCTCATCAAATAATTCAGTCAGTGGACTGTAGGCGATACATACACCAGTATTTTTTTTTTAAAAAAAAAAGTAGTTTTAGAGAATTAATGTGAAAAATAAATTATAAACAACATTTGTTAGTTTTTTGTTTTAATACCTACAGAGAAGAAAATATAATAAAAAATTAGAAAACATTAAACATGATATATTATATAATTATGTGAATATGTAGAAAAGCTTAAAAAGAAATGTTTGCCTTTTCATCAAGTACTATCATTTTCAATAAGATTAAATTTTTGTCATTTTGTGTTTATAAGTATTTTAAAAGCGAATTATTCGAATTTTGGAAACCCAATTATCTAGATTTGTGTTGAGGTATTGGAGAATAATAATAATTGAGAGAGTAATATATTAAATATCCCCAGTAAGGTATGAGTTGTTTAAAATTTATTGAATTAAAAGATTGTATATCCTATATTTAAAATATAATAATAACAACAACGAACATTTGAATTTCTAAAGGAAGAAATTATAGCTCTAAATTACCTGAATAGATTGGAAATTATAGTCCTTTTGAATATCTGTTTACCTATCACATTGACTTTCAGGATATACTTTAGTCTACGTATTATACGATATAAGATAGATTAAAAATTATAAATCTAAGAATAAAAAATACTAAATCATTTGATTCAAATATTTGACTTTTCTTACTATGATTCTCAAATAATGAAAATATAAACATTTCTCAAAATAATCATAAATAGCCAGCACTTTACCTGCATGAGTTAAAAATGATTGAGAAGTTTATAAAATAAAATAAAAATTGATAATAACGTACAATAGAAAACATGTATTTTTAATGCTTATAATGATTGAGTTGTTATATTATTAAATTACACGATTAAGAATTATTTAACATTGAATTATATTGGTAAATTAAGTACAAGTCAATTAAATTTAGATAAATTTTAAAAGTATAAATTTAAATTTTATTTTGAATCTTATAATTGATTTAAATTTAAACATATGTTTAGAGTGTCATACATTAAAGAAAATGATAATTATGAGACGTCATAATGTCGTTCATTACAATTTCACTTGGCAGTTATATATTAATAATTAATTATGACATTATCAATTGGAAGTTATATATAATTAATTAATTTGTAACTAAGAGACTCAATTTAATTAAAATATTGTTTACTGAAAAAAATAAATACAATATAAATATTTTTAAATATAAATATTAGAAAAGAACAATTTTACACAAAACTTAAAAGCTTAGTTATGTGACATTAATTGAATTAGTGAAGAATAAGAGAATTTTTATAGTTAGGATAATAAGAGATTTTTCAATTTAATAAAATATTGAGACAATATGGCTCATAATAAATGTAAAATAAAATAAAATTAACAAGTCTTTTTTATTATGAAAGGAAATAAAAAAAATGTATATATATAACTTAAAGTGTTGAGATTCATGATATTCACAACATACAAGATGAGCAAATTTAAAGAAAAAAATATATGGAGATATAGTGAATTATCACTTAAGAGAATGATTGCAACCTCAAAATCAAAACTTCTGCATTTGCGATTTTGATGATAATATCTGCATTTGATGAAAATTGCAATTTAAAGTATTTAGGAGAATAAAGAGAATTGCAGCAAAAAGACATGTTTTTCAAAAAGGTCTTCAAAATATGAGTCAGAAAAAAAAAATTATAACTAAGAATAATTCATGGATAATAGCAATGAGCCTCATATAACCCAAACAAAAGCAAATCTACCTAAACTCCTATCTACAACAGTCCATGTACATAAAAAAATAAAAATAAAAAAATGCATTAATAATAAATTAAATCATTATCCTTCCTTTCTTGCTACTTGGAAGAGGAACCTTTAGCAAGTGATATGCATGAATTTGAGCCTCTTGACACTTTCCAAGTGGCCTCATACCACAGTGCCTTCTACTACAACATACTTAGAGTCACAGAAAAGGACCAACAAAAAGACACACAACTTTCAAGACGTTGTTGCCAACCTCCAAATTTTATGATGATAATTATGAGCCTCTGGAAAATATTTTATTTTATTTTTTTCTTCCTTTTGGATTTAATAGGTAAGTTTTTAGCAGATATTTGAGTTATTATGCTTAATTTTTCATTTGTTTGTACAAATTTCTCAGAAATTATTTTGATTGTCAAAGAAAATCAAGAGCTATCATTTTGGAGAACCTAATCTAAATTAGAAGAAGGCAGAAGCCATACCCGTAAAGGTTTTTCCGGTAGCATCAGTTACATTTTGTGCCACTTATCACTTCCTGTTTACCATTTTTTTTTTCATTCACAATCAATATTTATAATTAAATTTAAATATTTACTTTTGAGAGTAAAAACTTATAAGTGTTATTCTTTTTTTATTGAGTCACATATTTTTTTCTAAATTAAATATTTCATTTAATTTTTATTTATTTTAAATATTATTTTAAAAAAATAAAATATATAACTATTTTTAAGAAAAAAAATTATATTATATTATCTTATTTTATTATTTTAAATCTTCATTCTTCTCTCCCTACATGTTTGTTTTCGTGTAGACAAGTTAATTAATTATGAAGAATAATTATGAATAAGATAATTTTTTTTTATCGTTTTTTAAAAATATATTTTTTTTATTCATCAACCAATATCGAACTTTAAATATAATATTATTTTCTTTTAATTTTAATGGATAACAAAATATTGTAAACGAATGCACTTTAAAATTATTCAAAATTTCATTTTATCTCCTTTAAATCTGAAAGTTATGCTTCAAAATTAGTTTCTAACAGTATTAAGAGTTAAAAAAATATGTAAAAATATGTGTTTAGTTTCTATATTTTTATAAATTTTTAATTTTTATTAATTTTTAAATTTTTATATTGAATTTTTTATTTTTAAACTTTAAAAAATATATAATTTTTAATTTTTAAACATTTTATAAAATACGTAAAAAAAAAATAACATATATTTTATAAAATTTAAAAATTAAAATGTTCAATATAAAAATTTGGAAATTAAAAACATATTTTATAAAAAAATGCCGAAAAAGCTTATTTACATTAAAATGAGATAAATCCTAAGAAATATTAATCTTTTAAAAAATAAATATGATTTTTAAAATAAGATAGACAAGTAGAAGTAGAGTTTAATTTTTATCTACTATTATAAAAAAAATTATGTTATCAATAAAAAAAACTAATGTTGATATGTTTTTATAGTAACTATCAATAAATTTATACACTATCATGTATACAATTTTTATTTATTTAAATATCTAAAAAATAGTGAAGTATGATGAGAAAACAAATGTACTGGTGATTTCTGATCAGTTCATTGATAGTATAAAAGATTTTGTATGTATAGTCATTAAACTCAAGTATGATTTATTTCTATTTAGATAGTCAATTTTAATGGAATACATTATTTAAATAAATAAATAAAAAAAACACAAAAGTGGTCTTCCACTTCTTCTTTCCTACCCCCATTCTTTTCTTCATCTTTGAATAATTTTAGAGAAAAATTTAGTTCTATTCTTTTTGTTTTCCATCTTCACAACTTTAGAGTAAGCTTTTAGAGAAATCTCACACTCTTCAATCTTATATAGAAAAGTTTGCAAAACAATAAATCAGCCCTTTGTCTCTAGGGACTCAATTTTACCTGTTTATTTTTACCATATTATAAACGCAAAGTACATCCATATTTACGTTTGCAAAAGAATAAACATTAAAAGTGAGTAATTAAAATTAAGCAAAACTTTATTATACGAAAAAAAAGAACTCTGCATATGTGTAAAATTCCTGCTGATATACGTGGTTGCATTCATCTATATAATTTAATTAGAAGAGTGCTTAATTGTAAAATAATACGTTCCCTAAAGCAGAGACGAAGTGTTAAAGTTGACGTCAATTCAAGTTGGAATAAGAACCATTGCAGTTACAGAGAAGAGAAATAAGAGAGGGAGACTGCAGAACATGTGGAAAGACGACCAGTTTCAATGCAGATGAAATGGTAAATTTGAGCATAGCATAATAGGGAATCATAGTAGATGGAGCATAGCATAGGTTATAATATGAAATAATTAATTATTTATATTATTTAAAATATAATAAAGCTTAATGAAATATATTTCATTATGTATATTTATCTATCATCTTTGTTTTTATTTTAGGTGACAACGATTAGTCAAGCTTTGTCCTCCTCTATATGTATTAACGTGTGTTTCCTTGGTTATACAGTCTTCGATTAGACTCCAATAATATCTACGTTTTATCGTGTCAATGAACAAATTGGAAGGTGCCAAAATTTTCTCTCCAGCTTGAAGAAGCCAAGAAGGGACCACGCTATACCTTTTTAGCAGGCCAGGTCAAGTCAATAAACATAATTGACACTTGTTAATTAGGTGTCTCTTCAAATTTTGTTACTCGTATTTTAATTCATTACGAAAAGAATTAATTAGGTTTTTAGTATTTGAAATTTAAAATGATTTTGATTTTGATTTTTCAAATTTTAAAAAATTTATTTTAGTCTTTTATATTTAAAAAAATATGACTTTAATTCTTAAACACTAAATTTAAAGACATTTAAAAAAATTATTTTAGTCTCTCAAATTTAATGTTTAAAGATTAAAAATATATTTTTTTTTTAAATTTGATACACTAAAATAAACTTTTTAAAATTTAAGAAACTAAAATTGGATTTATCTTAAATTTTAAAGACTAAACATAATTAAGTCTTATGAAAAATTATAAATAAAATATTAATAATAATTAAATTAATATCCTATTTAAAATATTTTATAGAACATAATCATAAAATATCACAAAAATTAAATTATTGTTATTATAAAACATCCATAGAAAAATTGAAAAAATAAATAAAAAGTGTGATTTTTAATTAAAAATATGTTTTATCTTTAAATAAATAAAGATTATGATATATCTTAATAAGTAATGTAATTTTTATGATATCCACTAGATATATTATCCATTTATATATATATATATATATATATATATATATATATATATATAACAAATAAATTACTCTTAGAGACAAATTATTCTACATATGAACCTAACTACAATTTTATATACAAGAAAAGTTATACTTCATACCACATTAATAAATCAAGGTGTAATGGTGGTAGCTCAAAATGGAAGTAAAATTTTTACGAATCAAAGCAAAAACTTCCATTCTTAGTCATAAATATTAGAAAATCCACACGGGGGAAAGCTATTAATTGTGAATAGAAAACCTAATGAATAGAGGAGAAATAACATTCATCAGAAGGAAAATTAAGACATTCTAGAAGAAGGAGATCGACTTGAGGAAGATAATTCTCGACATTTGCCTAGTCTTCTCCTCTTTCTTGTGCCACAAACCTTACTACTTGGTTTGGAGCCATATTTCTCAGCCTACATGATTGTTTTCACTTTTCAACTATATTTGCCATTTACCCTATGTTAGAACATTTTTTTTATCAAAGATTTCTAACTTCTATTCAGCTTGTTCCAAGAAAGTTATCATACATAATTGGTCAAACTTTTGCAATCAACGTGGTGCTAGTTTAACACGCATATGAGACCCATTTGCTTTTCAAAATGATTAAAAAATACTAATCAAATATGTTGAGTGATTCGTTTTACAATATAACTTGAAAGATTTTACCAAAATGTGCTGAAATTAATTTCACGATGAAGATTCTGTTACTGATCTAGTAGGAGAAGAAAGCAAAGGTTTTGGAGGCATTTCCAAGGAATTCATGTTGCCCTCCAACATATCTACCACCCTACTCATAATAGGTCTATCATTTGGAAACGTTTGAATGCACCATAAACCCACTATGGTCATTCTCTTTGCAATCTCATTTTCTTCTGTGGTCATCACCTCATCTGGTCTTACATCATTGTCCAACTCAAGTCTCCTGTATACCAAATGTGGAAAGTATATCTCACTTGTATGACTAGCATCAGCATTAATGTTCTTCCTCCCTCCTACCATTTCTAACAGTAGCATCCCATAGCTATAAACATCAGACTTGTGTGAAACTCCACCAAAATGTCTATTGCACATCTCTGGGGCTACATACCCTATTGTCCCTCTAGTATCTGACATGGAAACAATGCTCTCTTTCTTGGGACAGAGCTTTGCTAGCCCAAAATCTGATATCTTAGGGCAAAAACTTTGATCCAAAAGAATATTATGTGGTTTTATATCAAAATGTAAAATTCGAGTGTTGCATCCCCTGTGCAAGTACTCCAACCCTCGAGCTATACCTACTGAGATTTGATATAAATTCTCCCAACTCAAAGATGCAACGGTTTCTGGCCCTCTGTTGTAGATAAACTTGTCCAAGGAACCATTAGCCATATACTCATAGATGAGAGCTTTCTTTCGACCTTCCAAACAAAATCCAAGAAGTGTGACAACATTAACGTGAGAGGTTCTACTGATGCTGGCAATCTCATTGATAAAATCTTCACCATTTCCTTTGGATGCATTTAATAATTTTACAGCCACAGGGTAACCAGAGGGTAACTTTCCTTTGTATACTGCACCAAAACCACCTTGACCAAGTTTAACTTTGAAGGAATTGGTCATTTTCTTAACTTCTGAAAATTTGTATCTTTTTTGTGCCACAGCTCCATGAGTTGTTAAAAATACTTCAATATTTGGATTACTCTTTGTGGTCAAACAAAATTTGACTAATTTGGTTAAAGACTTATATCTAAAACAACAAAATATGATGCATAATGCTCCCATTATTGCACTTGTAACACCTGTTAACAAATATAGTAAGAGAATTAAGAGTTAAGACACAACTTTTATTTTGGAAAACTAGTTTTTGTTAGTTTAGTATGTGCCCGGGAATCTAAACCTAAACATATGAGGTAAAAAACTCTGATCTTTCTTATGAAAGGTAATGTTACGCTTACTCATGATAAAAGTGCCTTCTAAACCTCCACCAAATGCTCTATTGTGAACGCTTGAAAAAGTTTATATGTTAAGAATAAAAATATAGTTGTTAATTCTATGTTGGCTTATTAATTCTAAATGCCAACTTTCTATTTTAAAGAATTTTGGAGTTATTTACAAATATATATGCATTTATTTTGGACTCATCAACCAAACCAGAAGACAAGGTCTAAAATGGCATTTCTGATTGGTTTTTATTGCAGATGGATTACAGATTTGTTGTAAATGTAACTCACAAAATAATGAAACAGGATATAAGAAATGATAATTGATCTATTACCTACAATGACTTTCATTTTCCAAGTCTGGTCGTTATCTGCAACAAGTAGGAATAACAAAGAAGAGTCATTAAACTGTTGTGACTTCAATCTTCTTGGAAGATTATTTAGATCAGAGGATGTTGGAAATAAGAAAGAAATTTCAGAAAAGACAATATAAATGAAGCATGAAACTCTAATACTTTACTTCATACTAACAATCCTTAAATGTAAAAATGCATAACCTGAAAAATAATGACAAATAAAGCTACCCATAAAAGTAGAAACTTGTAATAGCCATGACAATATGAATTTTATCATAAACTCCAATAAAATAGATACTGATTCATATTTTCAACACTTCTCCTTGAATCAATAGCTATTAAATCCAAGTCTCTCTTAAATTCTTATACCTTCCTTTTAAAAATGGCTTTGACAAATGACTGTCAATTGGCCTTTTATCTTATGGTATTGTAACAAAACTCTCTTCTTTTCTAACGAAATACAATTTAATATTTAAGTTTTTAGTCTTTCCATGATGTCTAAATCATTTGAGATTGTAATTGACTTGATTATTTACAAACACATTAATTGAATCTCTTTGAGCCATTTGTAGATCAACAAGAATTTTTCTCACCCATAAAGCTTAATTAACAACTACTACAATAGCAATGCATTTTCTTTTAGTGATTGATTGTGCCACAATATCTTACTTCTTGAAGTCCAAGAAAACACTCCAAAACCAAATGTAAAGCAATAGCCTAAAATGCTTTTTATATCATCCAATGATCCTCCCTAATCATTGTAAGAGAACCCATGGAGATTAAATCCTTGGTTAAAATTAAACTAGACACCATAATGAAGAGTTCCTTTTATATATCTAAGCACAATATTTTAGTTGCTTGAGAAGGCACTTCACTTGCACGACGTAAAAACCTTGAGAGAACACTTACAAGATGCAAAGTATTAGGTCTTGTTGTTGTAAGATACATGATACAACCAACAAGATTATTGAAATCAGTCCCATTCACCTTTGTTTCACCATCATCCTTGCACAACTTCATCTTGTGTAACATTAGAGTACTTTTTACAATTCTCCACATGGAACTTCTTCAAAATCTCTTTTGCATATTTCTTTTGACTAATAAAAGTTTCTTTTCATTTTCTTTGATTTCCATTTCGAGAAAGAAAATCGTTTCTCCACAATTTTTCACTTCAAAGACCTTCATCATATTTGGCTTGAACTCCTCAACAAAGACAATATTGCTTCTTGTTACCAAAAGATCATCCATATATAGAGAAACATTTAAAATCTCATAATTCAAGTATTTCACATAAAGAGTTGAATCATTGAGACTTTTCCTAAAGTAAATACTTAATAAGTACTCATGAATCTCATTGTACCAAGACCTTGGAACCTGCTTCAAACCATACAGGCCTTTTTTCTACAAATAAACTTGATCTTCTTGCCCTTTAATTGCAAAATGCTTAGGTTGCTTAACATATATCTCCTCTCGCAAATAACCAATGAGAAAAGAAATTTTCATATCTAATCTTCTAAGCTAGGATTGTGTTGTAGGATACATCTATGAACCCTAATTCCTCTATTTCAATAAAATTACTATTTATTCATTCAATTAAATTATTATGTTGTTCTTCTTTTCTTATTTGGAACTGATTACCCTAAAACTTAATTGATTGATTGATTATGAACCACTATGATTAATTATTTAATTTACACAATAATTAGGTCCTTGAAACTTATATGAACAAATTGGCAATGAAAAATTTTAATCAAATTAAATTTATTAATTAACCTTTTGCACTTAATCTTTCTCTTAAATTGGACCTTAAATGAACTAGGGAATAAAATAAGGAAGAAAATTTTCAAAACATGACCAAATTTTGTTAGTTAGAGACAAGATTAGAATTGAAAGAATAATTAAAATTTAATAGAAATATAAATTAGGAGGAACATAAGAATACATTTGAAATTGAAACCTTATGTTTCTTAATATGAAAAAACATTCAAGTTTTTTACTTGTGTTGTTTCTATAATTTGTGACATCTAGAATTTAACCTTTTTTAAAATAAGATTCCTTAATTTATATAAATTTAATTATTAGAAACTACTACTAGTATCTAGGAAACAATATTTGAACTTTAGGTTTAATGTTACTATTATGTAGGATATGTTTGTCTTTAAGCACATTTCACACACATCATAATTGATTTGCTTACAATGACTTTCATTTTCCAAGATTGGTCATTATTTACAACAATAAGTAGTACTAGTTAAGAAGAATCATTAAACTAACATTGCTTAAGTCTTCTTGGAATATTATTTAAATTGAAGGAAAACATCATATTTAATGGCAATCACTTAACAATGGAAAAGGGAAGACAAATATTTCATACATGATCACATTTAAATTATCTTATCTTTTTTCACATTTTAGTTTTCTATATCATAAAACTTTATCTTAGACTAATTGACTATTTTAAAAGGATTCATTTTGACCACATAACATTTATGTATAGGAAAAATACAATGTTTAAAATTAGATTTACTCTTTGACTTACCAAAGTTGATGCAAGTTATTTGGCTTCTTTAAATATATTCAATGACCAACGTTATCATTTTGAGAGTTGTATCTACATTGTAAGAAAGAATAGTAATTGATACTTGAAGCATGATAAGACTAACCAATTGGATGTGGTTTTGATAAAAATATTGGTCTTGGTGTTGGTCTCGGAGTTGGTGCTGGTGATAAATAAATTGGTCGTGGGAATGGTGATGATCGTCGTGGGGATGGTGATGGTGGTAATAAAAAATTTACTATTGATGATGGTGGCGGTGGTGATGATTGTCGTCTTATTAATGGTGATGGCAGTGGTGGCGGTGGTCTAGATTGTTGTTGTACTGAAAATGGTGGTGGTGGTGACGGTGGTCCAAATTGTCGTTGTACTAAAAATGGTGGTGGTGGTGGTGGTGATGAATTTGTTGGTGACGATGGTGGTGGTGATGATGAATTTGTTGGTGGTGATGCTGGTGGTCCAGATTGTCCTTGTAATGAAAATGGTGGTGGAGTTAAATGTGACGATGTTGGGTTGTCATGACAACTTTGACCTTTACTGCATACTGTTTAACAATTTTTCTTTCAAAATTATTAATACATGCTATTGTAAAATTTCTAATACAAACAATTTTTAAAAGATATACATATATATTTACAATATATACAACAAATGAGAAGTAAAATTTAGAAATTAAACCTTAATTATCAAATCTTAGTATAATCAGGTTAATAAATTATTTAAATCTCACATGATGATTAAAAAATAATAAGAGTTTATGCTCATCACTAATTTAAAATCTTACCAGAACATAATTTGATGTTAAGTACGTATATATAAAAAAATTAATGTGCAAGATTTTCTTCTCATAATACACTTTATTGAACATTTATTTTTCATTTTCTTTTTAAAGGGAGAAAGAATTTTATATAGATCAAACCCTATTACATTGGGTTACATATTGCAAGGTCTACTACCCACTAAGCTATCTTCAACGACAATACATTTTAGATTATGAAAATTTCAACATATTATTATATCATGTGTTTATATATATATATATATATATATATATATATATATATATATATATATATATATATATATATAAATCAATTTTTATAGTAAAAATTAAGTTAAACATGTTTTTAGTTCCTATAATAAAAATATTCAGTTTAAATTCCCA
This sequence comes from Pachyrhizus erosus, assembly GCA_026544285.1. Lineage (NCBI taxonomy): Eukaryota > Viridiplantae > Streptophyta > Magnoliopsida > Fabales > Fabaceae > Pachyrhizus > Pachyrhizus erosus. The sequence continues at coordinate 4,008 of JAMLFT010003750.1, read as the reverse complement.
TATTTTTAATTATTAATTTTGATTCCTATTTATAAAATGAGTCAAAAGTGAACTTAATTATAAATTTTTTAATTATTATGATTTTTTTATATTAATTTTTGTTAGATTAATTTTAATTTTAATTCTAATTAAGTTGATTTAGTTCTCCTTCATTTTGTATCAAAATTAGTATCAAAATGATTATAATGGTTAATAAAATCTATAATCAGATTTACTTTTAAAATATTTTATAAAATAAAAGACTAAAAATCAATGATTGAAAATAGGAGAACAATAAACAAATATTTTTATATTTATAAAAATTAAAAATATATTTAACCTTATAAAATTAATAAAATTTCACATATATTATTTAATTAATTAAGTTAAGCCCTCTTAATATTTTGATGTACACATATGTAAGCCAAACAATTCTATGTCTAGGAAATAGGATTGTTCTTTTACATACCATAATGGATTTTAAGTAATGAGAAATTTTTGAATTGTCATTGTCTTACACAAGTATTCGCATGAATAATTATTAAATTAACAATTAACACGTGTAAAGATAATTTTTAAAAATTTATGTATTTTAAAGTGTTCAATATAACCAAACAAATGTTAACAATTAATATCTCAAAAAACTGTTTATTATTATTATTATTATTAATTTTTATCGTAAAGTCTAATTAACTAATTTATCATGATTAAAAATTTTGATTAATTTATTTATAAATATTAAATTTATCTTAAATTAATAAATTTTAAAAATTATCTCTTAAATAAAATTAATAAATATTAATTAGTTAAGTTTCTTTCATTATCATATTATTTTAAAATTAATTTTATTAAAAATATTTTTATAAAAAAAATTCATATATAAAATATTTAAAATTAAACTTTAATCTTATAAAAATAAACAAATTTCACTTTTAATTTAATTACTATAATAAATGAAAAGGTGATAGATATATGCATTTCTCAGAAGTTATTGGGGTAGTAAAAAAAATAAAAATGGAAAGCTATAATTTTGGAGAACCTAATAAAAATCAGAAGCAGGAAGAATCCATACCTGTAGTAACATTAGCACTTGACGCAAGGGATAGTTTCATACTACTGTAAATTACCTTTGCCATCTTACCAGAATCACCATCACTTCCCCGTGAGCGCGTCACGAGGTTCCTGCTGCAATCTATTTGCCAATTTTTTTCGTTAATCATTATGTTTAATAATAAATTTAAATATTTACTTCTGATAATGAAAATTTTAAAATTTATAATTATATTTTTATATTAAATGTCATTTTTTTTATTTCTTTTAAATATTTTTGTTTAAAGAGTAAAACATACTATATTTTTTAGATAGATGCTTAAATTACATTCTTATTTTCTTTTATTTTAAAAATTACATTCTTCTCTCTATAAATCATACGTGTTACACAATTACACATTACTTCATTTTACATAAACGATGTTATCAATAGTTAACTATTAAAAACCCTTTCATAAGATTATTTTTCAAATTCTTATTTCACCAAGATCTCACTGTGAACATCATAAATGAATAAAAAAAGAGCACCAGAAAAGAGGTCTTCAACCTCTTCTCCCACACACTCCCGTAACTCCATTCTGTTACTCATGGACCAATTTCCACCCCTTCTTCCTTTATCTTCTCTTATTTTCTTCCACTTTACTTTCATTTCCTCACCTTGAAGCACCCGTTATGATTTTAGAGAAAACTTTTACTTACACTCATTTTATTTTCCACCTTCAACGCTTTGAGGTAATTTTCTGAAATTAAGAATAGTATCTCCAGATGTAAGGAATGTTAATATTTGAGCTCTTGACGAATACAGTCATATTTTCATTTGGGGTTAAAGTAAATTTTAGAGATCTATGTTGATTTGATCTTTATGCCTAAATATACTTTTTATTTCTGAAAATTTTTTCGATTTTATATTTAATCTTTAATAAATTTTTATTTGGTCTCTTCAAAAATTAATTTTTTTATTTTGTCTCTGCGATACATTGACTTTATTAATTAAAAACGTCGTTACGTGATGATAAACATATAGGTGATTATACTAAAAATATTTTAAAAATATTTAATAAAATCAACATAATAGTAGAGATGAAATATAAAATAATTTTTTTTAAAAAAAATTATAAATAAATATAAAATGTAAAAGTTTTTTAAAGACTAAAAATATATTTATACACCTATTCCTAACCATTTTTTTTATTGGCTATTGGTGTTTAGATTTGTTAATTACTACTTCCCTTGCATTTCCAGAATGGTCATGTGAGTGATTTAGTTGATTGTTCATTGTTGAGTGGATAACTAATAAAACATTTTTATTCTTTCTATGATTATTATATATTTTAATTATTTTGTTATGTTATTATTATGATTTTGTATTATTTGCTAAAAGAAATAAGTCTTTATATTATTTCTAATAACTTCAAAATCATTTAATTACGTACATTCATTTAGTTTTATTCTACTATTGTAATATATATATAAAATAATAAAATAATGTATTTCCCATCTTGCTCTTTAAGATGTGTAAATCTTCATCTGCATTATCTCCCTCCTACTACGGTATCTACCACCGCCACACCAGTATTTCCAATGTAAAGCAATATAAACATTAAATGAGCCTAAATCCTAATCTAAGTTAAGGAAATTAAAATGGCAGAAAATAACGTACTTTTTCTATCATGGCGTGCCATGAAGACATAACCGACTTTAAGGTGGCGCCTGTTACTGTCTTTGTCGACGATTGTGACTGTTGTTGTCGTGCCCCTGCTTGAGTGGTTTTTACCTGCAACCATTAACCCTTGAATAATTAGATTTTAGGGTAGCTGAATCAAGGAAAAATCAGAACTTGATTACCAAAAAAAAGGGATTGAACTCTGCATATGTATAATTCCTGGTGGTTGCATGCATCTATATAATTTAATTAGAAGAATGTTTAATAAAAAAGAATACGTACCCTCAAGCACAGACCAAGTGTTAAAATCGACATGACTGCTGCTTGGAAGAAGTGTTCCAGTTAAGAGAAAGAAGAGAGGGAGAGTGCGGAACATGTGGAAAGACCACGAGTTTCAATGCATATCAAATGCTAAATTTTGAGCTTAGAATAATTATTATTTATATTAAGCTTAAATTTATATTTAGTCTTTATAATATTACTTTAAATATGTAAGTGTCTATAAAATTTAATTATATTTGATTATCAATAATTTTAATTTATTGTTAGTTTATCATTTAAAATTAATTTGTAAATGAAAAATTAATAATATTAAAAATAAAAATATAATTACTTTAATATATTTTAAAAATCTCAAGTATAATTATTTGAAAAATAATTTTAAAATATATCAAAATAAATTTTATTTTTTATTTTTAATATTATTAATTTTCTATGTAAATAAATTAGTTACACATGTTATCAATTATTATCACATCAATTTTATCATCTAATAATAAATTAAAGCTGTTTAATTTTAAAAATATTAAAAATTAAATATATAATTAAATTGTTATGGAGATCAAAATTTTAGATTTGTGAATTTATTTGAAAGTAAAATTGGATTTAAGCCTTATATTATTTAAATATGGTAAAATATAATAAATTTTAATGAAATATATTTCACTATATTTATTTATTATCTTTGTTTTTATTTTAAGTTATAAATAGACAACATAATTAAACGTTTGTTATTATAAAACACTTATATATGAATTGTTTTTTAATGAAATGAGAGAAAAAAAATTAAGTTTTTTAACTCTTGTATTCATATAAGTTATAGATTATTTTTAATAATTATTGTGTAAAATTTATTAAAATAAATTGAAAACTTCTCTTGAGTTTTGCACTTAGATACTTATGCAAATACTTATATAATAACTTGTAATTATTAAGATTGTGTTAATTCAAGTAAATTTTGATTTAGATTCTAAAATAAGATTTTAGATTTAAATTTTATAGATGAAAAAAATAATTAAAATAAAAAAGTTCTATTA
>JAMLFT010003749.1:0-21251 GCA_026544285.1 Pachyrhizus erosus | reverse complement strand
ATAATATTTTAGAACTAAAAATTGTAATTAAGTAAACTTAATATTTTTTTATGTATTTATTATTATTTTTAATAAGTAAACTTATTGAGTTGGTAACATGTTATTATTATTATTATATTTTTAAATTCTCAATTTGATGTTACACACATTAATTTTTTAAAATTTTTATCATTAAATAATTATTCTCTCAAAGTTTTTTATTATTATTTTAATCTTCTAATTTTTTACAAAATTAGTTCTTTAAATATTTAAATTTTTCACTAAATTAGTATATCAATGAAATCATATTCTTTTTATTACAATTTTAGTTCACCATGAGGATCAATTTGTTGAATTTTTTTTTTACCTTAAAGATCTAATTTATTACTAATTTAAATTCCGAAATATTCTTATCGTTTGACCTTTATAATATTTCATATAGATCAATATAGTGACATTTTAGATCTTTAAGGAATTAAACTATTACCAGATCAAAATTTTGAAAGATTCATTTGGTGATAAAAGTTTTGGAAGGCTACTGCAATTTCAAACCTGACAGCTGAATAAAACAACTCTACGTCATGTTTTTTAACCATCTTATTTGACTATAAACTTTCAATAACCTCTATTAACTACAAAAACCAATATATATATATATATTAAAATTAAATAATTTTTTATTTTAATTTTTATAAAAAAATTATTCATATATTTACTAAAATGAATGTAATTTTAGTCCTTTTCAAAGAGTACAAACTTATGTCCTTATTAAAATGTAATGAGAACTAAAAATAAAAAAATTGTTTATAAGATTAAAGTTATAGTTTATAATATTTTGTGAAGCTAAAAGCATATACATGAAGAGAGAAAGAGGTTTTTTTGTGGGACAACTCACAACTGGAAGAAATCATTTCAATTCTTGAATGAAAATAAACAACTCTAATTATTGTCCTCTGTTACCCTTCAATTCCAAACTGTTAAGGACACTTCCAACTCCTCCTACATCCCTACCACCATCAGAGGCCACAAGAGGTAAAATCCTTAGTATATTTTTCACTCATTATGTTCCTTGAATTTTCAAACAATCCAAAGGAGAAAGGCATTGAAAATATTTTTTACTTGGAGAGTATATTAGAAATTCATATTTATATTTTTAAATTTCAAAAACATAGCAAAAAATAAATATTATCAATTTATTTTAAAATAAACATAGATTTTACATAAATTATAATACTCTTTTTAATTATTATATAATAATAATTTAAATAATATCATTAATAAAATTTAATAAATAATAGCACAATTCTTTCCTTTTTATTATTCGTCTAAAACATTGTCATTTTTTATAAGAAAATAGAAAAGCCACGTGTTTTATTCAATAAAGTTAAGTGTGAGTCGCTTTCTCTGTGTATCCCTGCCCGAATCTCTCTCGGGCAGTTCCCCACTCGGATTTTGCCCCTCTCGCGCTGCCCGAAGCAGCTTCGGGCAGCACCTGTAACAAAAACCGTTCTTCAAACTGTTTTACCTCTCCAAAGCAAACACGGAGGAGAGAGAAAGTTAGAGAGAGAAAGCTCCTGAGCCTATAAATACCTTGGCTCTCCGTTATTACCTCCCTCAATTTCCACCTTGCAAACATTTCCTCGTTGAAAATGTGCCTCTCGCAGCTCATAAAGAAAATAGCAAAACCGCATTTGTTTTAATTTCGATTAAGCGTAGTAGGTGGTGGTGTTGGTGTTGGTGTTGGTGCATTTTATTTTGATTTGTTTGATTTGGAAGAATGTGGAAGGTTGTGCGATTTGCAGCGTCCAGATCGCGGCGGTTCTCGACGGTGATTCCCGGTCCTTGCAAAGTTCACAAGCGCGGCACTGATATCCTTCACGATCCTTGGTTCAACAAGGTTCACTCACTGTCTTCATCTTCCACTTAGCTTTCGATCTACCCTGCTTTTCACTTCGCTAAATTTTTATTTAGTTTCTTTTTTTTTTTTGCTAACCTATAAGAATGATCTCTCAATGTATTTTTTTTTTTCTAAATTCCTCGCTAATTTTTCAAAGTTCTCAAAATAGTTTTCTTATTTAATTAACGACGCATTAGTTATTTTTTTAACATTTTCAATTTTAAACATGATTTTGATATTTTTTTATTGATTTAAAACGTGAAACTTATATCATTAGATTAATTTACATGAAACTATAGGAATAGATTAATGTTAGGATAAAACAGAGATAGAAAAGATATGAAAGTTGCATAAAAAGTGAATCTCATTATCAATAAAAAGATTAAAAATGAGACTTATTTTTTATGAGACTCATTTTTTTAATTGCTCATGAAGTTTAATTTTCATGTGATTTTTATAATATTTATAACTCTTCGTTGAAACATTGGTAGGTTTCTATAGTTTTTATATAAGTGAATTTAATGAGATAAGTTTTATATCTTGAATCAAAATTATACTCCAAACTAAAAAATGATAAATTTTACAAAAGGACTAACTTGTTATTATTTAAATAAGAGGTTAATTTTAGAACTTTTAGAAAATAGGAGATCAATTTAAAAACAAAAAAAAAATTAAGGGGTCATTCTTATATTTTAGACTTTCTTTTTATGTTGATGAGTTTGTTTGCAGTTAGTTTAATTTATTTGGCTTAAAGGAAACTAACTTTAACCTGAAAAGAGATGGAATGGATAGATTTTCATATGGTATAATAAATTTTATTTTATTTGGACGAAGCTGAATAATGCCATCAAGTGTGTTTATCAATTGGTGTGATTGTTCTAGCTTAATTATCAGCTTGAGTTTGGATCTTGAATATGCTGTCGCTTTAAATATTTGGAGGCAGAATTTTGGCACCCATAAGGTCTTACTTGTCTCTCTTGTTATGGTCTCTAAAAAAAATCAATCTGATAGTGTGTTTGGATAACACATATAATTGATTCTACCCTACAAAATCATGGTGAAACCATGAAAAAGTAGTAGCAACTATTTGTTGCTTCACCTTCACCTTGAAAATTAATTGATTTTTTTATCACCATGAATTGATTCCAAACACACTACAAGTATTTAACTATTTTATTCTTATTTTTTTGGAGGACACCAAAATGAATGTTTGGATTTCAATAGAGCGAATTCAAAAGTACTTTTGTTCTTAAACCAGCAAATTTTTCCATCGATATTTTCCTAATTTTTATCCTAACATTGATGAATTAATTCAGATATATTTTTTAAAAGATAATTTTAAAATAATCCCGAATGAATTTTCCATATAAAATTATGGCTGTGGTTTGGTTTATATGATGAGCAAGTATGTAATTATATTACTTGTGTGACGTGCATGAAATTGTATGAATGTGGAATCTAAGGTGGAGAAAATTCTTTAACATCACCTGCCTATTGTTGATATTGATATTTTACGTGATATCTGTTTTAAGTTAGTTTGCATAAATGCTGAATTTGGATTCGTTACAAAATGCTGTTTATTGAGATAAATATATTATGTTTACTATCTGACATAAAAAAATTCAAGCTACTCATGGCTGTTCTTGGTCATTGTTTGGGATCTTAAAACTTTATTTATTTAATTCTTGTATGTAGGATACTGGGTTTCCTTTAACTGAAAGGGATCGATTGGGGCTTCGGGGCCTCCTTCCTCCACGTGTCATTCCATTTGAGCATCAATATGATCGGTTTAGTAAGTTTTAAACCTAACCTTTTGATACTGTATGTATATGTTGTTCAGTCTCAGTAATTATTGCTTGCCCATCTTTAGACTGTGCTAGTGTGTTTGGCTTCATGTTTGTTCCTTCTTTGATAATATTTGATAGCTGTAATATATTATTATTATTATTATTTTTCAGTGAATTCATATAGATCTTTGGAGAAGAATACATGGGGCCAATCAGAAAAATTTGTTTCTTTAGCCAAATGGAGGATCTTAAATAGATTGCATGACAGGAATGAGACTCTGTATTACAGAGTGAGTTTGGTGATGAAGTTGGCTTGCTAATGTGAGAAATATATGATAAAAATTATTATTATGTCATTTTTATGTTGCTTACCTTTTATTCTCTTCAGGTTCTTATTGATAACATCAAAGAGTTTGCTCCAATAATCTATACTCCTACAGTTGGTTTAGTGTGTGAAAATTATTCAGGGTTATTTAGACGCCCCCGTGGGATGTATTTTAGTGCCAAAGATAAAGGAGAGATGATGTCAATGATCTATAACTGGCCATCTGATCAGGTATTAAACTCATCTTGGTAAAATGCTGCATTCCTTTTCTTTTCATTCATGATAGAAAATGAAAGTGACTTTTTTCTATTCATTCTTCCCTTCCCATATGTACATAGTTTTCTTAAGGTTGTGACTTGTGAGTGTAAAAACTATTGAAACTTGATGAATTCTGTAGTTACTGGAATTCTCTAATTCTGTTGCCGAGTTTAGTAAATTTTGCACTCTCTGAGGGGTAAACTGCAATTCAACTAGCATGGATATTGTTGTAAGAAAAAAATTCTTTATATGTAAACACTTGTAAGATTTGTCAAGGAACCAAAGAAGTTTCATCTTATGTGGATCCATTTATTGCTTTATTAGTGTCACTGAAGACTTTTCTTGGACATGGATGTTACTGTAGTTTCTTTTTTTTTATTTTTTGAAATTTTTACAAGTATACCCTGTTAGAGGGAGGTTGTAGGTATTAGGTTATAAAATAGAGGGGAGGTTGTTGAAACAACAGGATGGAGTATTTTATTCTTGTTTCATTATTAAGTGACATAATTCTAAACTGTCGATTTATCTGCCTTGCATGAAAATGATACTTGTTTAAGTTTTTTATTGGATTTTTTTAGTGATTTAGGTATTTAGTTGTGATTGTGGCTACTTCATTTCTTCTCACTTTACCTGACTTCAATGAAAAATGTTTTGGTAACTGGGTACAGTTCAACTATTATGTATATGCCTTGCCATATTTAGGAGCTTTTTGGTTCAGTGAGTAGCAAACTTGCACCCTGGCTTGATTTATTATTGGTTATAACCATCTTGTTTCCTTGTTTCAGGTAGACATGATTGTCTTGACAGATGGTAGTCGTATTCTTGGCTTGGGTGACCTTGGAGTTCAGGGCATTGGAATACCTATAGGAAAACTTGACATGTATGTTGCTGCTGCTGGTATCAATCCACGAAAAGTATGTTTTTTCCCCTTCCTTTCTCTTTCTATCTTTAATTTCCACTCAACTTGCACTTTCTGTGTGTTTGATATAACTTTGTAGTCAATATTTGAAATATTAGCATACATCATGTCATATAACTTAAGGATTGTTACCTTGTGGCCTAGGACTTGGATAGATTGTTTTTTTTTTCCTTTTTTTTATTCAGTAAAATGGATAGATGCATTTTTTTGTAGGGTGGGTTGGGTAGTTAACTGTTTTATGATGCTACAAAAATCTAGTTTTGTTTATGTTTAATATTTTTAAGTTTATCTTGTGCAGTTACATATGTAATCAACAAATGAAAAGTAAATGAGTTCATGAATCTTGACTTTGTTATAAACTAATGATTATTGATTTTGAATAATATTTTAATTTTAATTTTAATTTCTTTTTAACTGCAACTTTGTAATGCTAGTAACTATGGTTTAACTTATACAGTATCATGATGTTTTTCCAATTGCTTCAGATACTTCCAGTTATGTTAGATGTTGGCACAAACAATAAACAGCTACTCGAAGATCCCCTATGTGAGTAGAACTCAACTCTCTTGGTTGCTTATTTCTATAGTTGTCGTTTGTCTCACTTTTTCAATTACTATGGACATATTTGCTTTGTAAACTTGAGGAAGATGTCATGTTTTTCAGTATCCTAGATTATGTGGTTGCAATTTTGTAATATAATCTTGTAGGTGATGGCTTTTCTGCTTTTGTTAGCTAAGTATATCTGATAAACTTATGCTCCAATGGTGTGTTAGAGTGGGATTTTTCTATTACTTTGACATTCTTGATCTCTTGAGCATGCAAAAAGCTAATATGGTAATTCCTTGTATTTGACATAAAAAAGCTAATGTGGTTGCTGTATTCTGACATCATTTTCATGTGTCAGATTTAGGAGTTCGACAACCTAGATTGGAAGGTGAAGAGTATCTATCGATTGTGGATGAATTCATGGAAGCTGTACACGCTCGATGGCCTAAGGCTATTGTGCAGGTTTGTATTTCTTTTAAATCATATTTCTTTCAATGTTCAGTTTAGATTTTACTCATTTAGTAACAGGACAACTGACTAATTTTTTCAGTTTGAGGATTTCCAAATGAAGTGGGCTTTTGAAACCCTGAATCGATATCGAGAAAGGTTTTGCATGTTTAATGATGATATACAGGTGAGAAAGTGATATTATATTTTGCTAACATTTAAAATCTTCAAGGTGTTAAGTTATGCAATGTGATCTTGAAGTGACTTCTAAAATGTCAATTTGCCTTCATTTCCATTGTCCAATAGGGCACGGCTGGTGTTGCACTTGCTGGACTATTGGGAACTATAAGATCCCAAGGTCGACCATTGTCTGATTTTTTGAAACAAAAGATAGTTGTGGTTGGAGCTGGGAGGTACTGGAAAAACTAATTTTGATGTAATCCTTAATGGGTATCCAGTTTGTTTTGTTTTATCATCTCCTCATTATTGATACTTTCTGCTTTAACATGGCTGCCTAAAGACTGTCCAGTTCTGTTTCACGTGATACTTTTTTGCCTGGTGGGCAGTGCAGGGCTTGGTGTTCTTAACATGGCTGTCCAGGCGGTTTCAAGGATGTCAGGGGCCAGTGGGACAGCTTCCAACAATCAATTTTTTTTAATTGATAAAGATGTATGCTTCCATTGTCTTTACTTTCATAATTAGTGCTTTATGTTGCAGCTCTTAAAAACCAAAATTGTATTCATAATAATATAGGATCCAGTTCCCTCATGATTTTGTCTCAACTTTGTCATCCAAATATTATCATTTTTTATTATCAAATTCTTTGTCTTAATTTGTCTTCATTTATATGGTTAACATCATGATACATATTTGCTTTATGACATCCTCTTTTGGATTCTGTTATTTCATTGTATGCATGTGGTTCAATGGTTGTTATGATACACCATGTCTGTTAAAAATAGTGATTCCTGAATGCAGGGTCTTGTCACGACAGAAAGGAGCAATCTAGATCCAGCTGCGGTTCCATTTGCCAAAAATCCAAGAGATGTTGATGGGCTTACAGAGGGTGCTAGTATAATTGAAGTGGTAAATGCTACTGAATTTGTTTGAAAAATACTTCATTGGCTTCCATAAGTTATTTATTTTATATTTTATATTTATAATATTTTAAACAATTATTTTTGTACAAGTGGATACTTAAATGATGAATATTAAAGAATAAAGATTATGCATACTCATTGACATACATGCTTCGATTGTTGAACCTAATGATCTTTAGGTTAAGAAGGTTAAGCCGCATGTGCTCCTTGGATTGTCTGGAGTTGGTGGTGTTTTCAACGCGGAGGTAATACGTTGTAAATTATAATACCTGCTCTTATCATGTTTTATTCCTCAATGATGTTTGATTAAATGAAATAGACATGTTTGAAAATGTCTTTTCTTGATATCTTTGGGTTCTGCCTTCATTTTATTGTAATTGGGTTTCTTCCTTTTAATGGTTGAGATTCAACTCAGGTGCTTAAGGCAATGAGAGAATCTGTTTCAACAAAACCTGCTATCTTTGCAATGTCTAATCCCACCATGAATGGTTTGTTTGTACACGGCTCATTCAGCACTCACAATTGTTTAATAATGTCCATGTTTTTCATTTTGACAATGGTTTTGTTATCTTTGGGACAGCTGAGTGCACTGCAATTGAAGCTTTCAGTCATGCTGGAGAAAATATAGTGTTTGCAAGTGGAAGCCCTTTTGAAAATGTAGATCTTGGTAATTACCACTTTGTAATAAGATTCATTGGTTTTGAAGTATCCTGTCTAGTTCGAACTATATTCAGTTATTAAGCCTTTATTACAGGATGAATCTTGTTGCTATATATTTTTGTTGTTCATTTCAATATTATGTTTTACCACAATCTTCAAATGAATTTTTTGTACAGGAAATGGAGTAGTTGGGCATGTAAATCAAGCCAACAACATGTACCTGTTTCCAGGGTAGGCGTGCCTTTATGGCTTTATATTTTTTCAGGAATCATGTCACTCAGTGGAAACATTGCCATAATTTCTATTGCAACATTTCATTTCAGGATTGGTTTGGGGTCCCTTCTATCAGGTGCTCGTCATATAACGGATGGAATGTTGCGAGCAGCGGCTGAATGGTATATATATTATTTGGACACTTCTTTTGTTCTACCAAAAGCTATTAGACTTGGCATCAATGGATGTATAGTGAATTATTTTCTTGATGGTTGTAGGGCTGCTCTGGTGTTAGGCATAACAATTGAGCAGTCTGACCTTGTCTTAAGTGTTGGCTAATCATTTTGTCTGTTTTCTGCCTCCTTTCTTTGAAATGTTTTCTTTATAAGTCCTGACGTTTTGGCACTGCTTTTTTCTAGTCCTGTAATGCATGTGTGCAATATGGTGAGGATTTTTATGTTAACTGTTAAATAGGAAATGTTGACATACATGATAGTCCTCTGCACTCTCCATAGGCTCTGCACTACTTTTCATCTTCAGCACATTTCTTCTAAAAGTTATATGGTGAAAAGCTCATTTCGTTTTTTGTGTCTTCATTGGCACTCAGTAGTAAATAACTTCCCCTCTGTTGAGATGCCACTCAGTGCCTTTTTGAATAAATTACTAACACGCTGTCATCCTCTCAGCCTTGCTTCATACATGACAGATGAGGATGTCCAAAAAGGAATATTGTATCCATCCATTAACTGGTAATGTTCCTTGTTTTTGCTTGTTATCATTTGATTCTCATTTTCTCACGGCTCTCCTTTTCCCTGGCTCCTTTATGATATACTATAGAAATAAAATTCAATTTGTATAGACACACTAAAACTGATTCTTTGAATATATATTGGATTTGGATGCCTAGCACAGTACTAAATCTAACAATATAGTTTTGGTTTACTCAACCATTATCAAATATGTTCAGCATTTGGATATTTGGTGGTGTTGGCAGCTAATATACCATTCTCAGTAGTTGATGTTGTGGCCTTCTCTAATCAACACTACTTTGTTCTATAGTATACGAGATGTTACAGCAGAGGTTGGGGCTGCTGTTCTACGTGCAGCAGTTGCAGAAAAGCAGGCTGAAGGACATGGCGATGTAGGGTTCAAAGAACTAGCAAACATGTCAGAAGTATGGAAATTTCAGATTACTCAGTGCTAATACATTATATATTCTGGTTGAGTTGCTGTTATAATTTGCAAGCTATCAGGGGAGAGTGAACTGTTCAAAGATTAAAAACAGTTGCAGTTTGCATCTAAACGTTGCAAATTGACTAGACCCCATATTTTCTGCTATCGTTCTCAACATTGCAATGGTACCTTGGTTTCACCTATCTCTTCTGCTGCTAACTCATGCTTGTTGCTTTGGTTGCAGGAGGATACTGTTGAGTATGTTAGAGGCAATATGTGGTACCCTGAGTATTGCCCCCTTGTTCATGAAAAATAAACTTTTATGAAGGCCTTTTGCTATTCATATCCCAGTTCTGCATCCAAGCCGTTTAATGTTTTTTTTTTTTTTTTTTTTTTTTTTTAATTTTTATATTTCTAATCTTAGCAATTCATTACTAGCAAGGTTTTGTTAGTTGAAGGTCAATTAGTGAGAAGGGGAAAGAGATGTCTTCATTCGTTGCAGCCGTGAATTGTCTTTGTAATGGCGTTTGGGTTTAACAAATCTTGGTCCCCCCGTCCCCCTCCCTTTTCTTTTAGAAGCTTTATAAGTATTATCAGACAGTTGTTAAGTTCTGTTTCTCTCAAATAGTGAAGTGCATTGGGGTGGTTCCTTTCCTTTTTAACACTTAGAAGCGTGCAATTCACGGACTGTTACATCATTATTTACGTTAATAAAGAATTCTTTCCAAAAACGAATAATAAATTATTTGAAAGATAGAGGTAATGAAGAATGATTTAATTATTTTAAGTACAGAGTTTGTTTTATATATTTTAGATGAGAAAAAGGTAACGCAGATACTTAGAGGCAATGTAGAATGATTTAATTATTTGATTTTATGAATAGTTTATTTTGTATGTTTTGGATGAGAAAAATGTAGCACACCCCAAGACATTTTTTTAAAAAAATTTATAATGATTGATTGAAATATATTGAGACTCAACTCACTAATAAACAAGCAAATTTTAAATATTGTTTAACTTGTTAAACCAGAAACATTGATAAAGTCCTAAAGTCTAAATTACAACTTAAATTAAAAAGAAACTTAATTTAAGATTGAAATTTGGATTCTTTATTAGTATTAAACTAGTTCATTTATTATAATTAAAATAAGTCAAAGAAACATATACATAAAATGAAATAAAAAATATAGGTTGCAGGTCCTGGTTGGTATACTGTTTAGTTTCTTGGATTTTGGTCTTTGGTCATTTGAAATAAGCGCACCATCTTGAATTTTTCTTTTTTATCCTAATTTGTGCTTGAGATTGTATATTGTTGAGCACTTCTAAATATTCTCTTTACTCCTTTCACAGGTATTTCAAGCCAAATTATGGGTTCGTCTCCTTTAGTTCTTTTCTTTTTAGATCCTCTTAGCTCAATTGAAGGGTCATTTCTCTTAACTATTTTTTTCTCTTTTATTCGACCTTCCTTGATTTACATCACACATTTTATAGCAACTCCTTAACCACCACATATCCCACGATTTCAGTTTCATTCCTACCACAACGTAGTACTATGGGATCTAGGACAAGTCAACCACAATTCGCAGACTTCATCTTAACTCCAAGATTGCGACTTAAGGATCTAGAATAATCTTGAAAACTATTGCATTTACATATACAACTTCCTTCGCTTTGACTTTGACTTGACAAACAAAGAACCTCTTTTCATCATTGATACCCATTTTTTACTAAGTTCCACTTTTCTTAACACTTTGCAAAACCTTTTTCAAACTGTTATCCAACTACCTTCCTTAACCTTTATTCTTCAACCACTAAAGGAAAAAAGGGTTTTTAATGCAAGAGGCCAAAAGAGTTACTAGTTTAGAGAACATTGTGCTTCATTTAAAATATGTTAAACAATGTCACTTAACACCTTTTGACATATAGAAAGATTAAAGCGATCAACGACTTACGATTTCAAGAATCAATTTGACGTTTTCTTAGTGATAGGAACTAAATGACTGATCCCCTAATAATTTTCTATCACACAATACTTATGAGAAGAAGAATATATTTTTCACATGATTCAGTATAGATAAAAACAAGCTAAGTGACTTCAGTAAGACTTATGTCTTGCCCTTGTTAAGCCTAAAATAGGCTCATTTACAAAATAAATTAGGTTATTTTTAAAAAAACCATTTAACTAAAAAATATGATTTATACCGTTAATTTAAAACCTTATTAAATTTAATTTGTTTAAGTAAATATAAATAGTATAATAACAATACTATTATTATTAGAATTATTATATTAAATTTTAATTATAATTTCTTAAAATTATATATTTATTAACACATTTAAAGGTTTATTCTTGTCGACTTGTATAAAAACTTAAACTTATTATTTTATTTAGAAATAGCTTTGTTAATTTATTTTAAAAAACCTTATTACTTAGAAATAAATTTTTAGGTTTAGTTTTGAGAGAAAATTCTCAAATTTTCTTAAATGACATTAACATACCTCTAGTTTTTTTTAAAAAATACTCATCTCCCCTATATTACATCAAAGAAGGAATGTGACTGTCACTTTATTAAAGCTGATAAAGAATATGTGTTACTTTATTAAATACATAAAAAGGGTGAGTTTTTGTTTAAAAAAGAGATAGTGAATGTTATTTAAAAACATCGCAGAGAAGATGAGTATAAATTTTTCCAATTTTTTTAAATTTAGATTAGTTTTAAAAAAATATGAAGTAAAATTTATTAAGTATATCTAAAAAATATTAAATAAATAAATTTCAAGGTTTAGAATTGAAAATAAGTCCACACTTGTTTTAAGAAAAGTTTTTACTAAACATATCTGTTTTTTACTCATAGCTGGAAGTTACAGACATAAATATTTTTTAACAGTGACAATAAAATTTAAAATTATTACTTTATATAAATTATTTCAAATCGTTATTATCCTATAAAATAATTTGCCAAAGGAAGAAATGTGCGCTTCTTACACGTGAATTTCTAAATTATTTTTGTTTGTAACTCAGAAACCATTACATTGAATAGCCAACAAATAAATATTGATATATGAGAGTAGTTTGTTTCCTACTCTACACGTCTCTTGTTAAAAAAAAAAGAAGAAAAAGATTAAACTTCTAGTTACTTCAAACACTGATATATTATATTTAGAAGAACGATCTCAATCTTTGAAGTATTAGAAGTTGCGTGAATTGACCAACAATAGTATTTAATTTCCTCTACCATTGATCAACAAACAACTACTTCTAACCATTATCGCAGTTTGAGAATAAAAACTTCAGAATGGACAAAGTTTTGCTAAATTGATACAATCAATGTAGAAGTTATATATGGTAGTCCTTCTAGAAAATTATAATCAAAGAAGGCTCGGAAAGATTAAAATGAAACTTAGTGGAAATATTTTATTCAATCTTATTTACGCTTGATAATAAAAAGTGAAACTTGATTATACAAGAAAACTATATATTTCGTATTATGAAAAAAAATGTAAATATAAATAATAAATTAGAAATCAATAGCAGCTATGATTTTTTCTTATATTACTGCAATATTTTTTCCTTATAAAATTGAAGGATGGATATGCACTGTATTGCCATATACATGAAAGTTGATATAGAGGGTGTTGAGAAGTTATATCACCCATGAATATACAACTTCTACGTCTGTGAATTTTACTTAACAACTGATGCTATATTTTGGCAACATAACATATTCAAATTTTATATATTATTGATCTGTTACTGTTTTTATTTTTATGTCCTCTCAAATAAGCTATTGTCAACTAAGATTTTCTCTTTAGATCAATATTTATCATTTAATTAAGAAAAGTAAAAATAGACGGAAACATAAAGTACCAAAAAGCAAACTCAATATAAAATAGCACAATAAATAAACTCGTGATCTATTGCACAATTGAATTTCCATGTATTATACGGATATCTTAAAATTTACGTAAAACTTAAATATAAAAATGCAATTTTATAAGAAATAAAAATATCGACAATATTGAATAATGGTGAAATCATATATTTCAGAAAGAAAGAAAAATATAATAAGAGATATTTTTATTCAGTTTAAATATATTTTTTTACACTTCCTTACAATTTAGCATTTTTGTTTTTTGGTCTTTGCAATTTTAATTTTTATAAATTATTTTTATTTTATTTTTTATTCTTGTTGTTAATTTTCGTTACAAAAATAATAACATGACAAACAAATTAATGATATCATTATTTGATGTTGTGACTATGTTCAGTCATAAGGTTGTAAATTATGTTTGTTTTAGTTTTCGTACATTTTAATATGTTATTTTTTGTTTTTAATTTTTATAAATTATATTTATTTTAATTTTTATCTTTGTAAATTAATAATGATCATAATATTTTATGTTGATGTGATATGATGACATTATTAAGTGATGATATAACATCATGATGTCATTATTTTTTTAATAAAAATTAAATGAAAATAAAAACAAACATAATTTGTAAGAATTAAAATAAAAAATAAAATAAAATTTCAAAGATAAGAAATAAAAATACACTAAATTATAAAAATAAAAAATATATTTAAGTTATTTTTTTTATTAAGAATGAGAAGTATATTTTATTAAAAATTTAACATGTTTTTAATCCCTAAAAATATTAAAAAGTTTGTATTTGGTCCTTCTATTTTCAATTGTCCATATTTTATTCTTCATTTTATAAAATAAGTTAAAAGGAAATTTAATTATAAATTTCGTTAATGATTTTTATCACATTGATGTTAATTACGATCAAATTAACCTAATTTTGATAATTGTTTTTTTATCTTGTTATACTAGTGGTAGATTTAGTCATTTGTTTTAAGTCATATTTATTTTTGACACATTTTATAAAATGAAAGATAAAAAATTGTTGATTGAAAATAAAGAAATTAAAAATTAATTTTTAATATTTATAGAAATCAAAATATGTTTAACCTGTGTTAAATATAAGTAGATTAAAGGATAACTTTTTTAAAGTTGAAAACA
The DNA here is from genome assembly GCA_026544285.1 of Pachyrhizus erosus. NCBI lineage: Eukaryota > Viridiplantae > Streptophyta > Magnoliopsida > Fabales > Fabaceae > Pachyrhizus > Pachyrhizus erosus. The sequence continues at coordinate 6,922 of JAMLFT010003749.1, read as the reverse complement.
AAAATGTAAAAGCAAATAATTAAATTAAATAAGATCAATTTATATATATTACTTTTTATTACGCCAGAGTATAATATTTAAAATTAAAATTTATTAAATTTCAGAAAATAATATTTGAGAAGAATAAAAATATATATAAATGAGATATTTAATATATAATACTAACAAAAAAAGTATATTTTAATTTTTTTGTTACAAACAATATATTTTAATCTTTTTGTTAAAAAGTGAATAATCGAATTTAAAATATAAAGATTATTAATGGATTAGTGTTAAATATTGACTATAAATAGTTTATTCCAGAAGACAAAATCAAAGGAGGAAAAAATGATTACGCATTGCAAAAGTGACATGAGAATGTCCATACTAGATTAGGTGGAACATTCTTGGATTTTTGTATTGTCTCTTTCTCTACATGTTGTGGCTAGTCCAGTTAATATATAATCTAGTATTCCATTTCAGCATGTGCCAGTGTGCAACAAACACTAACAATGAATTTTGTAAATATATAGAAGAATAATGCTGTGGAAAAGACAACATCAACTGCAGTAACAAGTAACAACTAACCCATTTGACTAGCCGCCATTGTTTTGTTTTAATATAGAAAACTGCACTTCTACTTCTTTATACATATCATCCAACATTCATCTCTCTCCTTAAGACATTCATCAAGTTTCAGCATCTATGACTGAGCCAAAACTAAGGTTAGTAGCATTACACCACTTCAGATTATGCTTTCTTCATTTATTTATTTTTTTCCCTTGAGCCACACATGACACACAACTGTCCACATCCTACAATTTATTTTCCCTTCTCTGTCTATGTTTGCATTATTTGTCACATCAGGTGGAAGTGTTTGGTTTGTGATTTCAGATATGCTGTTGTTACTGGGGCAAACAAAGGGATAGGATTTGAAACTGTTAACCAGTTGGCCTCAAATGGAGTCAAGGTGGTGCTCACAGCCAGAGATAAGAGCAGAGGCAATGAAGCCATTGAGAGATTGAAAGAGTGTGGTCTCTCTGAACTGGTGATGTTTCACCAGCTTGATGTGACTGACACTTCTAGTATTGACTCACTAGTAGAGTTTGTTAAGACACAGTTTGGGAGACTTGATATCTTGGTAAGAAGTCATGTGGATATGATACTAAATATTCTCAACTGTGGAAATTATTGTTTAGTTCAGAATCACCACTTGTTCATTATTTCCTTCAAATTTATTGAAAATTTCAAATTATAAGAAAAACTAATAAAACATAATTACATGTTACTAAAAATTGGCCGAGACTATAGATGTAGATATATGTTTACAATAATTTTTTCTTTTTTAAAATAAAATGGCAAATTGATGAATTGTCACTTGCCATAAACATTACTGTTGGTCTCTCTAAATATCACTGTTTGTTTCCTCTCATTTTCAAAAAAGTTGTAATCCAATCTCAACTTGAATGTTGTATGAGTTAAGTACTTGCGTGGCTCTAGTAAATGGAGGACCAAATAGGAAATTCATGATATTTAGAGAAACCAAATATAAAAGTTGTGATATCGACAGTTATCAAAGTAAAAAGACAATTAACATGAAATTAATGTAAGGTTAACACGTAGGGATTAACAAAAGCCTTGTGTTCAAATTTTGTTATCACGGTTGTACAATAAAAATATATGAGAATGGAAAAAAATTAAGAGAATTAATCTCAATCTTCTAAAAATCAATTAAAAACTCATGATAATTAAGAGATTAAAAACATTATAACTAAAAAATATGAGATAATCTTGTGCATAAATTGTGCGATATGCACCATTTAGTTTGTGCATTGCCCTAATAGGATGTAGCAAATATAATGAACAGAGGTTTTAAATTACTTTCACTTTTCGTCACACTCCTTGATATTACGGAACTTTATAGACAAATGCAATCCATGCAATCGTAATTACATTGTAATGTGGCCAAATAGACTCAAAAGCCTTAACATTGAGATTGAGATTGCAATTGCAATTGCAAGTGGTTTTCAATTACCACTTATCTGGCCACTTCTCTAGTGGTACACCTTTGTATGTCTAAGAGCAATTTTGTAGGTGTTACCAATGCCGGACCTATTTAAAATTGAGGATGGGCAAATTCCTCCTCTCACTTTGGTAAAATTATATGTATATACAAGAGTTTTATTTTTTTACCCCTATTTTTATGTATTTTACCCTTTGTTAACAGCTTTCAATTTCTCACACAATTTATACATGTGTTATCTTTTATTTAAATATGTTTTTTTTTTAATTTTATTTAAATATTTGATATATGATTTGAAAGTCAAGTTTTATATTATTGGCTCAGGTTCTAGATTTGTCACTCTGTGTTATGATTGTTTCTCTTTCTCTTTTTTAAATCATGTAAAAAAGAAAAAGATAAAATATATTTTTAGTTCATATACATTCATAGATTCTTGTTTTCAGTCTTTAAATTTTTTTTATTGAACATTTTAACTTCTAAACTTTACAAAATATATGTGTTTTTAATTTTTTTTTACATTCAAACAGTCTACAAAATACATGAAAAAATAGACTGATAACACATATTTTGTATAAAATTCAAAATAAAATAAAAATTATAAAGTTAAGGAACTAAATTTATATTTTATAAAATTCAAGAATTTTAAAATATTAGATGTGAGAATTTGAAGATTAAAAATAAAAATTAATAAAAATAAAAAGACTAAAAATATATTTTATCCTTGAAATAAAATATGGATAGAATATAAAGACACATCATTTTAATTTTAAGTATGCAATATTTACTTGTTGAAGCGACGATGTATACAGGTAGACTCTGTATTTTGTAGATACCAAAGTAAGATACCACAGATAGCTTAGGAGTTTTTTCTATAACTAATGTCTTCTTAAGTACCCAATTCTACTTCTTTTCCTTAACAATTTCTCCTATGCCTCAATTCTATAACTGTTCCTTAACAATTTCTTATATGGCTGATCAACATTTACAGTTATCATGACTTTATTCAAAACAAAAATAGAGTACTTGGAATAAGTTGCCCATATGCTTATAAGAATATCTAGCTTAGAAGCCATATCTTTTGCTTTCCTCTTTAACTTTATATGAATGAATCATTTTAACCTTTGAAAAATCCCACATTCTTGTGTAGGTGAACAATGCAGGAATCAGTGGTGTCAATCCATATGAAATGGTCAGTGTGTATGTTTTTTCTTTTTTTGTCTAACGTGTGGGATTTAAGGTCTATGTGGAGCCTCTATTAAAGCTATGAGTTTCTTCTGCATGAACTCAGGAAGGACCAACAATTAACTGGAAGGAACTGACTCAAACATGTGAGATGGCAGAAAAGTGCCTAAAAACAAACTACTATGGTGCAAAGGAAACAACTGAGGCATTCCTTCCCCTTTTGCAATTATCCAACTCACCTAGGATTGTCAGTGTTTCTTCCCAAGCAGGATTGTTAAAGGTGCAAGAGTGCCAAAACTTTTCTCTTGAAATATGATTTTACTTTAAAGTCTCAACATTGGCAAAGTTGTGTTATGGTGATGTTTCAGGGTATAGCAAACGAATTGGCTAAAGGGGTGTTTGATGATGCTGCAAATCTAACAGAAGAGAGAATAGATGAGGTACTCAAAGAGTTTATCAAAGACTTCAAAGAAGGTTCACTCGAAAACAAAGGTTGGCCAACCTTCTTGTCTTCCTATATGGTCTCAAAAGCAGCCATGAATTCATACACAAGGATTCTAGCCAAGAAGCACCAAAACTTTTGTGTTAATTGTGTATGTCCTGGTTTTGTGAAAACAGACATAAACAGAAAAACTGGCTTCTTATCCGTTGACCAAGGTGCTGCTAGTGTTGTGAGATTAGCACTGCTTCCTAATGGTTCCCCGTCTGGCCTCTTCTATAGTAGACAAGAACTGTCAAACTTTTGAAAGATTTAATACGTATTAGAATCACGCAGATTCAAGAATAAACACAAGATGATGTGCCTATTGTTGATACTTTTTTTGATCCTTTATTTGTGTCTGTTAGGAGATAGGAGAGAAGGAAGAGAAAAATAATTAGTAACAGTTAGGGGGTCAGCGATTAAATAAATAGGGGAGTGACTTCATTTTGTCTTTATATCTTTTGTAGATTGAGTATTTACTCGTTATGAAAGGTGAAATCCTTAAAGGAGAAGATATTTTTTGTTCTTTTGATTCAAACAATGAAAATAATTCTTTCTTTTCCATCCTAGATTCATAATTGTGGAGTAATACTAGCTAGTTAGACCTTGATGCTCACATTGTTCACACTTAATTAGCATGGTCAAAGTTCTCATTAATTTACCATTTTTTAGAGACTTTAATTTCATGTTTTAGGGTCGTAGGTGAAATATTTGTTGGGTAATATATGAATATGTAACTATTAACTATTAATATGCAATTTAGAAGATAAAATATATTATCATTTATATGTACACATGCCATATAGTGCCCAAGACCCCAGTTCCTGGAGCAACAATGAACATGGGCCCTATGAGTCACGTACCCTATGTTGCATGTGAAAGCTGAAAGCTGTGTTCAGGAGTAAGTGATGGTAAATCCATAAAAGGTACATATATGCAGAAACATGAATGTGATCATTCAAAATTTCACTTTTTCTGTTTTTATTTTTATTTTGCTGATTTTGGTTTCATGTGACGTTCTATTATAAGTAATGCCACATGTGTATCCTATATATATCATTAGTTCCAAGTGCAACACCATCCTTTATGTGTTTGTTATTTTGCAAATGTAGGGTTTATATGTATGAGCGAATTTCCTCTTTCTATGATAGACAACATGTCTAGAATTGTTATCAAGCAATTATGCCATAATTAATTAATAATTAAAATTTAGAAAATAGCTTGCATATTTCTTTTGGTAATGTACCACAAAAAAGATAAAGAAATTAACAAAATTACAAACGAAGATGCATTGTGTCTCAGGATATCAAACACAAATGTATAAGAATAAGAAGATGAAAAAACATGTGTAATGAAGATTTCTAAATATGAGTTATGAATACAAATAATTTTTTAAATCATGTTTATGTTACATTCTTCATCTTAACACTCCTAAAAATAGACTTTTATTTAATGGAACGAACACACTCCAAGTTTCTGTTTTGTCTCACATGTCACCACTCAGGTTTAAATCTCGCTGGACCATCTTTCAAATAAAAAAGATCATGGGGTTAAACATTAGTTATATATAAAAAAAATATGACATTTAGCTGCCAAGATCTTAAAAAATTTATAAATTTAAATATTAATTAAATCTTTGATAATAGTATTTTTTTGTCTTTTAAATTTTTTTTTATTTTGATTTTTTAAATTTTTATTTTATTTTAGTTCTTACTATCAAATCATTTTTTAATTTTATTTTTTATTATTATTTAAATGATATCGTAATAACAAATTTAACAAATAAATTACTTATTACATCATTAAGGACTCTAATGAAATAATCATGTATGATATTTTATTTTTAAATATTTCATTAATCAATTTAACAGTATTAATTATTTTGAACATATATATAATAAATTATTAATATTGTTATTATAATATTATATAATAATGTTATTTGACAACAGAAATTAAAATAATAAAATAATTTTTAAATAATCAAAATAAAAAAATTTAAAAATTAAAATAAAAGTGTATTATTTTTCAGAAACTAAAATGATATTTAAGTCAATCTTATATTATAATACAATTTTAAAGAAAAAATTAAAAGGGTTTTTACATTGTTTGAGCCATTAGTTTTATTATAGTCAATGTGCGATCTCAAATTTTATTTTATTTTTCTTGATTTAGTCATTCAATTTTAAATTATAATGATTAAGTTTTTTAAATATTTTTTTTTATGTTTCTTTTTAAGTGTCATTGAAGATTTTATACAAAAATAAAAAAAATATAATAAATCTTTTCACAACTAATAAAATAGTTATCAATTGATATACATGTTTTTATTTTTATTCCATAATAAATATATATAAATTGTTTTTATTTCTACTCCATAATAAATATATAAATTATTTTTTGTTTTCACTTTTATCATAATTATGTAAATTAATTAAAAAAAATAAGATAAAAGTAAAGGTATTTAAAATAATAATAATTGTAACTTAAATTTTAAAAATAAAAATTAATAAAAACAAAATAATTTTATGAAATTGACACCTTAAAAAGGAACAGAGACAATATATTTAAGCCCCTCTATTAACTTTCCATACTTGAAGCTTCAAATTCTCACATTTTTTTTTCTCAAATTTTTTGTGAAGAGAAAACTTATTAAACTACTTATTAAACTATTTTAAACTTTTTCCTCTGAAAATGCATCAATCATATCATCACATTTCACTTACAAAAAACTCAATTTTCTCCCTCTTGAAAACCTTATTACTTCACATCCAATATAAAGTTTTTAAATTTAATCAGTTTTTTAACTTCTGAACCTTTTAAATTATTTTTTTAATCTCAAATATGGCTTAAATAAAATCCCTAATGACACGTTTGAGAGCTTATGTAAAGAGCAAGTGTAATAACTTGTTGATATCTCTCCACTTTATACAGTGATTAACACTTATTTTTTTATATTTTTTTACTTAAATATAATTTTAGTTTTTATATTTTGCTTTAAAATAAAAAATATTTGATTCTCCTATTTTAGTAAATTTATAATTTTAGTCCAATCTTTAATTTTTTATACTTATTTTTTATTTTTAATATTTTAATTGATTAAATCATTTATTGATAATACTAATTAGGTATAGAGTTGAATTACACCAAAATAAAAGAAATAAAATATAGATAAAATTAAAAATTAAACAAAAATTATAATTTTTTTAAAATATGAATCAAATGTTTTTATTTTAAATTAGAAGAACCAAAATTAC
>JAMLFT010003748.1:0-21258 GCA_026544285.1 Pachyrhizus erosus | reverse complement strand
AGAGAGAGAGAGAGAGAGACATATATAAATTATTTTAATAAATCTGAAAATTCATAACTGTGTTATTATATTTTTCAAATATTTATATAAATATCCATAAAATTTTGTACACTGTAAACTCAATACTTGTATAAGACTTAAGTTATTACAGTAGGTTAATTATATAAAATTTATTTAAATATTTAATTATATCCTTTGTTATGAAAGTTTCACAATTTGAAAAATTTGTCTCTTAGTTTTCTCTTCTAAGTTTTGCCACTAATCTAAAAAAATATGATGAACTTTGTATTGACATAAAATAACCATTATAATTAAGATAATTTTGTGACAATTGTTCTTTAAAATTGTCATAATTAAGATAAATTATGAAGGCCCAACTTGAATGTAGTAATCTTTTTGGCCACACAAGTAAACTTACTACTAAGCATAATTGGATGACCCAAGTTTAGTCTTTTTATTTTCTTTATAGATTTTGTATGCAAACACATTTTCCTTCTGTATGAAGTCATCTTGACCTCTAGATCATGGTTGAAGTTACTGAGTTACCAACTATCAAACTCAAGACATTTTTTAGGGTTTGGGGCAAGATGTTCAACATAGAAAGGTCTCCTTATATCAGTTGCACATCAAACATTAGAATTTGGTTGGAAGCAATAAGACCTAGAAGTTGTTAGAGGTTGTATGGTCTCATAAAAGGCAATTCATCAAATAAATTAACTTTTCTTTTCCAAACATCAACATGAAAAGGAAATATTTGTTGTGAGGAGGAGTTGTGCATGAAAATGATCCCATTTGGATTTGGAGCAACCCATAGTTTTGGTTCAAAAATCTATGGGACAAGATCATATCCTAGTATAGGAGTTTCAACTAGGTTTTCATCAAATGAAGAATATAAAAGAGTAATGGCTGAAACCTTTTGGATGTATAACTTCTATGTATAATTTGGCTAAGAAATCTAAAGGAAGATTAATAGATTTATCACCTTTTACTTTAATTATAATTTTTTTTAAGAATTTAAAATTTTAATTTCTAGTCAAACCTTGGTTATTTTTGTACTATGGAAATCTATAATACAAACAATATGCACACACAATTTCTATGTACTATTTTCTTATAACCTACATGAAAATTAACAAAAAATACCCCACTTCTTATCTTTGAATCTTAGAACCCTTATATGATTAAAACAATTTAAAACAAAAATTAATGGATTAGAATACACCTTAGAAGTGCATAATATCCAAATTGAATTTGATTTTACATACTTGGATGATTTTTTACTTTATTCTTTGACAAATCTTTGAATACAACAATCATTCTTTCACTTTGATCTCTTTTTTTGAAAATAAAAAGATAGCTTTTAAATTTGAAAGTAAACTTTGATCTAAAAGAGTTTTTGTATATTTGAAAATTGATTTTTTGTTCTCCTTTTTTAGTTTGAGAGAAAAACATTTTTATAAAGAATTTTCTAATTTTAAAATTGATTTAACGGATTACGTAACAAATTATATAATAAAATTACGAAATTTGAACTGTATAATTGATTGAGTCATCAATTAAATCAATCTTTTTCTCTTAATAAAATATCATGGTTGATAATGTAATTAATTACTCTTATGAGATAATCGATTGCATCAAAACAATTTAAAATATAATTTTTTTGGACAACATGTAATTGACTAAATCAATTTGTAATCAATTATATAAGCTCAAATTATTGATTTCAAATTTTTTAACTCTTATAATTGATTGCACACTTATATAATCATTTAAAATAATTAAAAGACTATCAAGTTTGTAATTAACAAAATTTTGAATCATCTCAAAAAATTAACTAAGTCTATTTCATATTTTTTTAATACCTATGAGATTAAGTTAGTGATGTGTGAATTTTTTTTTATTCTTGTAATATGAAAAAATTAAAAAATACTGTTTGTTATATTATTATAAATAACTTGATAAAATAATATTTTTATATTTTTAATATAATAAAATTTAATGATTTATCAACAATTAGACATAACATTAATATTAAAAATAAACTAATATAAAAATTATTGTATTGCTTCTTTTTATTATCTACACTAATTAAAAAGAATTATCTATTTTATCTTTAATAATATTTTTTATATTATATTTTATATATTTTTAAAATCTTGTTTATTATGTTTTTTGAAAAACCATCTTGAAATTTTTTAAATAAATATTTTTTAAAATTTCTTAAAAGCACAATTAAATCTCTCTTATTGTATTTTTGTTTGCTTCATAAATTTTTTAAAAAATAAAATAACGAATAAAAAATAGCATTTTTCATAGATTAAATTTAAACATTATTTTTTTTTTCAATTTCTTCCTATTTTCCCTTTTTTTTTTAAAAAAAAAGTATAACCAATGATAGGGTTAATTAATATTAAGATAAACAATTATTTTCAAGTTTAATTTCCGTTTCTATCATCTCTACAAATTAGGGTTTGCAGTGTCGGTCTCTACCTATATATTCCACTCGCTACCGTGAGACTAGGGTTTAACGCCACAGCCAAACAGTAGCCGCACTTTGCGTTTCTGCATCATCTCCGGTTCCCAACAATGGCGACCCAAATGAGCAAGAAGAGAAAGGTCATCACTCATTCCTTAACCTCCACCAATTGCAATTAACCTTTTCAATAACTGAAAAAAATTGCGTGCGTTACTGTGTGCGCAGTTCGTAGCTGATGGAGTGTTCTTCGCGGAGCTGAACGAGGTTCTGACAAGAGAGTTGGCGGAGGACGGCTACTCCGGCGTCGAAGTTAGGGTCACGCCGATGCGCACCGAAATCATTATTAGAGCCACCAGAACCCAAGCCGTTCTCGGTGCGTGCCCGTGTTCTGTCTGGAATTTTCTATTTTACCCCTTTGGAATTGAATATTGAATTTTTTTATTTTATTTTAATTTATTTTAATTTAATTTGGTTACCTATATATAGGTGAGAAGGGAAGGAGAATCAGGGAACTTACCTCGGTGGTCCAGAAGAGGTTCAAGTTTCCAGAGAACAGCGTTGAACTTTATGCCGAAAAAGTCAACAATAGGGGTCTCTGCGCTATTGCACAGGCTGAGTCTCTCCGCTACAAGCTCCTTGGTGGCCTTGCTGTACGCAGGTATATATATATATTCATGTTTTAGTTATTTACGTTGTTGTTATAGAGGTTATGGTTTCATTGTGATCCTTGATATTGAGGACTATTGTAGACAAATGCAGTGCAGCCCCAATTTTAATTGTGGAGATTCCAGGAAACTTGATATTGCTGTTGGAATTTATGGTTTTGGAGTGTTTGGTAAAATCTTGATTGCTTTCTAAACTAATTGGTATTGGAGACAGTTGTAAACATTAAACAAATGTGGTGCAACTACAATTCCAGATGCGGAGGTTTCAGAAAGCTTGATGTTGCTGCTGGAATTGCTTTTGTAGACTGTTTTTTAAAATCTTGATTGCTTCCTAATATGCAATTTCTGTCAGTGACATTGTTTTTATTTAATTTGACAATTTATTATTGTGTGGAATTACTCCTACGTTGCTTTCGTCTCATATCTATGTTGGTTTTTATTATTAGAAACTGTTGGGAGATGCAATCGTTTTGATAAGCAAAAATTTATTGTTTAGACCGAATTGCTTCCGTGTGAACTTTGATTGGTAGTTTATTTAACTGCTAATTTCTGTAGTATTGTCCTTTTTTCCCCTTTGAATGAATGCAATTATTGTGTGGGTTTGTGGTGACATTGTGGCCTGTTGAACTTTCGGTTTCAGGGCCTGCTATGGTGTTTTGAGGTTTGTTATGGAGAGTGGTGCCAAGGGATGCGAGGTTTGTTCTACAGAAGTGACTTGGCTTTGAAGTTTTGTGATATTGTGGTGTTGTTTTGTGTGATGGTTTTGGTTGTATGATTTGAGCAGGTTATTGTGAGTGGAAAGTTGAGAGCCCAGAGGGCCAAATCTATGAAGTTTAAGGATGGTTACATGATTTCTTCTGGACAACCTGTCAAGGATTATATTGACTCTGCCGTGAGACACGTGCTCCTCAGACAGGTTATTTTGCTTCCATTCTTTGTAGATTCTTGATATAATTAATTGTTTTTGGATTCTTGCATCATTTTGTTTTACTTATGGAGTGATATGCTAATTATGTTTTTGTTTCTGTTTCATAGGGTGTTCTTGGGATTAAAGTGAAGATTATGCTTGATTGGGATCCCAAGGGGAAACAAGGTCCTAAAGTTCCCCTCCCTGATCTTGTCACTATCCATACTCCAAAGGAGGAAGAGGAATACATCCGGCCTGCTCCAGTTTTGGCTAATGATATTGAAGTTCCTGTTGCATGAGAAGTTATACAATGGAGCAGTAATTCGTAGTTGCTGAGTGCTTAGTTTTTCTTGCATGCAATGTTTTTTATCAAAGACATGTTCAAAATTTTGTAGTTTCTTAATTTTTGAAGAAATTGATATACTCAGTTACAAGTATTTAAATCATCTGTTTTATCTTTTTTATACTTGCGCATGTGTAGTTTGAACTTTTTGTCTGTGATTCATGTCAGACAGTTGTGTTATTTTTCTTCTAATGCTATGTTGGGTTAAATAACTTTAGAAGTGTCAGTGAATTTTAAAAGCTACAATTCAATTGTTTGTTGCTAAAAAGTTGATATAAATGCCTTTTATAAAATGTTTTTTTTTTTAATATTGATTTTGTAGTTGTATTTCCTGTAAATCTTTTTGCAACATTTTTTTGTTGATGTCTATCTCTCAAGTTGGTCAGATGTTTATATTAATGCTTGTTGAAGGAATAAGAGGTATGATGCCAACCATAACCAAGAAGAGAAGCAATTTGTTTACCACCACCCTATTGCATTGTATCATTCATATATTTGGCTTGTCTTGATTTACCACTCTGACTATGGAATGGAAAGCAAGATAGTAGTTCCTGTGCGTATGAGTCCTTATTTGTGTGATTAGATTCATAGCATCCTTATATAGATGGAATGAAGAGCCAGTTGTATCTTTGTATCTATCAACTCATGGTCCAAAGTGCTTAGGATAACTCAAGTTTTTTTTATGTCTACTGCTTATAATGCATATGAATTTTAAATTCTTAACATGCTTGCATACTTGGATTAGTGATATATAGGTCAGAAGGGAAGGAGAATAAGGTAGGTTGCTTGGTACAGATGAGGCTTTCCCGACAATTATGTTGAGTATTATATGTTAAGAAGGTCAATAATAGGGTTCTTTGTGCTATTGCTCAGTTCCAGACTATCTGCTACCTGCTTTTTAGTGCCATGTTATATGGAGGTGTGTATGCTTTAAATTAGTCACTAGACATGGAAAATGAACGTTGTTGCTAGTGTGTAGAGTATGGTAGATTTGAAGTGATTCAGTTTTTTAGTTGTTAAATAGAATGTCTGCTTGGAGGCTGATGTGTGATTATGGTTTCTCCATGATACTCTTGGAAAACGAACCTTATTGCTACTGTGTAGAGTGTGGTAGATTTGAAGTGATTCAGTTAGTTGTTAAATAGAATGTCTGCTTGGAGGCTGGCATGTGATTATGGTTTCTCCATGGTAGTCTTGGAAAACGAACCTTATGGCTACTGTGTAGAGTATGGTAGATTTGTAGTGATTCAGTTTTTTAATCGTTATATAGAATGTCTGCTTGGAGGCTGACGTGTGATTATGGTTTCTCCATGGTACTCTTGGAAAATGGATCTTATTGCTAGTGTGTAGAGTATGGTAGATTTGAATTGATTCAATTGTTAGCCATTAAGTAGAATGGCTACCTGGAGGTTGAAGTGTGATTATGATTTCTCCATGGTACTCTTGTTTTTGTTTGATGTATCATGTAATGACATTATTATATTCATCAATTCAGTTAGGTATTTGCCATGTATCAATGTGTGGCCTTGAAATTTTTTTCTTGAAGTTGAGGTGGAGGTAGGTTCCCTTATGTACTGGTTTTGTGTGAAAGATGGACTAATCTATTGTTTTTTATGGATGTATACTGTGATTTTAAGTTTATGTGAATTGGTTTTTCGTTGAGCCTATCTTGTATGGTCATCTCTAAAGCAAATTGGTGCTCATGTACCAAGTTTGTGTCGGAAGATGACTAAATTAGTTTTTTGTCCTCTATGCTGTCAAAACTCATGAACACTTTGTATTCATGCAGTAACATCGGGGGATACATGTTCTATTTTATGTGTTTTCCTTGTTCTTGGTTTTCTTGAATGTCTTTTTTCCCCCTTTTGTTTGAGGTTTGATGCTAGGATATATTTGTATTAAGTTTAAGGGGGGTCACCTATCAGCTTAAGTTCTCTCTACTATTCTTATTTTGGTCACATGTAACTTTGTTAGTCTTAAAGGTAATGTTAAAAGCTGACCATTGTGTAGTTGTAACTAGTTTGTTCGATATCGAGGAGAGTTTTGCCTACATTTGCGTGCCTTTTTTTTTTGTTTTCACCCTAGTTGTTTGAAGTTTCTTGATGCTGCTGCATAGTAAAAAAGAATCAATTGTGTACTTGTCTTCCATTTGACGTATTTCCGTGTCAGACTTGCTTTAGTGTCTCTCACTGAACTTAGTGAATAGAGACAATTGTCCGGTGAAATATTTATCAAAATATTATTATTTTTTGTTTTAGTATGTGCAATATTTGTTTGTTTCATCATGGTGGTTTAATTTGAAAGCCAGATGACGATGTTGATTAATATGACTTGAAAATTATTAGTTGTTACTTTGCATAATATTGTTCGAGTTTACAAGTCTCGATACGTTAATATGGCATGCCATTGCTTAGAAGCTATTGGAGCTTCATCTCAATTGGGATTTCCACCCATATGGTTTAGATGGGTTCCTTTTATACCATTTCTTCTTTTGGCAAAGAAAACGAGAAAATTGGGTCTGCAATTTGTTTCCTGTTGAAGGATGTTTTCTAAAAGCTTGAAAACTAAACGAGAAAGGGAGTAGGGTTGGTGTATTAGTAAAAGGTAAATGTTAACAAGTGTCTTAGAATAACATTGGTTAAGAAATAAAAGGAAGGTATTTTTTAATGAACAAAAACGTTTTTTTTTTAATGATTTTTAAGTGTTTTTATATGATTTTTAATATTTTTTAATTTTTAATCGATGGTAATGGTTAGCAAGATCTTTAGGTAAATAGCTGGTCATTTTGGTTGCTTGCCACATCCTGTAATAGAACGTATTTCGGACTGGATTTTAGAACGGAGTTTTAATTGAAGTGATATATGCTAATTTATTTTTGATGATAGTGTTTTATATGAATTATATTTAACGAAATTATTTTTTTAATTCTTACACTGATTTTTTTTAACATTTAAAAAATTATAATTACATTTTATATTTTATATTAATTTCTTTAATGTTTGAAGATATTATATTAATATGTTTTTAGATATTATATTGACACTCTTTATAAGAGATATTAGTATAAATTTTAAAATAGGAATATCATATGTAATTCAAAAAAATTTCAGAAGATATTATTGTGTTTTGTTCTGTTTATATGTTTATGTAAGTAAATGTTAATAACTTTATTTTGTTAAATTATTTGTTTAGAATTTTATTTTTTAATATGTATTTTAATATTTTTATATTAATTATAAGCCTATCAGTTGTGTTTTTAAAATTGTTCATATTGTCTATTGATCTTATTTATTTTATGTTAATAAAAACATTAGTAATAGGTAGAAAGAATAAAATAGTATGAGATATTTTTAAGCAAATGTTTTTATTTGTAACGATTATTATTTTTATTTTAAATTTATTTATTATAACTTAAAAATGATATTATTTAAATTGCTTTGAATTGGATTGTATAGAGTTGGGTGTGTATTTATTTATAACGATTTTATTTTAGTTTTAAAGCATTAAATAGTGTATGTGACACTTTCATACCATCTATCTACGAGTACATAATAGATAACCTCTTATAACTTATGGACTTTTTAAAATGACAGTAGTAGGTTGATAATTATTCTAGATTGGTGTCTCCCTTAGTTGTGGCTAAAAAATTCACCAAACAAGTAATCAGATAAAAGGGGAGGTGCAAGTTGATTCGTTGAATACACATTACGGTAAATATTGCAGTATTTCTCACGTTCCACTCATTTCGGGGTTTTCAACAAAGTTTAGCATTGTTGGTTGATAGTAGTTTAGTCTCATAAACATGATTTGATTTCTATTATGTGTACAATTCATGCTTTAGTTGCAGAGGTGATAACTATTTTGTTGATCTTTAAGTTTCAAAAGCAATTAATCACCAAACAAATACCAGTAGTGCATAAGGAAAATAGAAAATATATAACCATCAGTTTGAAAGTTAAATGGCTTTTTCAGTATGAAAATCAGTTTAACGAAGATCTAGAATTCAATTTCTTCTCTTTGCCTAACAACTTCTAATATTAATTATGAATTATTCATGTTTAGAATAACTTTAATCCTCCTACAATATCTATACTTTGTTTTGTATAGTAAGTGATGAGTTTAATATGAGATTACTTTGACTAAAGATGATCAAAATGTGATTTCACATAGATTGAATTTCGAGATCTTAAAATGGTAGTAAAATATTCGGATAATGCAAATTATCATGGATAAATATTTGTACAAGAAATTTCAGCGCTCAAATAATGATTATACCAAAGTGATGAAATGTAATAAATGTTAATTTATAATAATGATATTGATTGTATTTATGAGTCAGAGATAGACTTTATTTTCAGGACAGTGAATATAATTCAATGTTCACAAATTTCATCTTAGGGATATTATGTTTAGTAAATATTTTTAATTATGATTAAAGGTGACACTTTAAGTCGAGATAACTCATTACATGGATTAAACATCAACTCTAGTCCAAAACATGTATTGAATGTCTTTTATATTTAAAAAATATTAAATATATTTTTATTTGATACTTTTCTTATAAAGTATCATGAAGATTTGAACCAAAAAAAAAAAAAAAAAAAAAAAGCACAATGCTATCACACTGCTATTAATAGAGAACCCCTGAAATGGGATTTGCATCGAGAAGCGATAGTGTGTGAGAGAAAAAGAAAGACTAGAAAAAGCATCATTGTATGAAGTATTATCATCGAACTCTTGTGTGTGTGTTCTGCAAAATTGATAGGGTAATGATCTTAGGTGAGAGTTTGTGATTGCAATCTATCCTATACAGTATATAGGTTGAGTTGTTGAGTGTAGTTGTAATACTACTATCATCAGGTGGAAGATTTGGACCTTTAGTGTCCTTCTGTTTTTGACTAGTTATCATGTAAAATTTTATTGTTCTATTTTTACAATTTCTATTTTCACCGAACTTTGATCATACAAAGAAGGAAAAAAAAAAAAATTGCTTCAGCTTTGCTATTAATTCCTTTTTACTAACATCTTAAAACATTTCAATAATTTCTAGTTCATTTTATAAATCAAAAGGTTTTTGAACATTACACAAATATTTTTAAAATTTTAACAAAAATAAATAACATAAGAAAAAATATCATTATTCTATACGAATAATGTATCTTAAGAATAAAATGACGTATTTATTGTTAACAACAATATTTTATTTAGTTAAATAAAAATAAATTAAAGAGATAAAAATTTTAAAATTGAGAAGAAGATTGTATAAATAAATTGTTTGAATCAAAACGTAAAATATCTATAAATTTCTAGTATTTTTCTTTTTGTGTGTGTGCGGGCTTCAAAAGAAGAGGGACATATTTCTTTTTACTCCAGAAATTTATTGTTTACCAATTTGATACATTGTGTCAAAATTTAAAAATTTAAAATTCAAATTCAAATTCAAAATGACTAATATATTATCATGATTTTAAATTCAATTTCGCATCCTCCGAAATTGTCCACCGAAAAATTTGTAAGAACTAATTTTTTCTTTAAACAAAGTCTCTTCAATTTGATAAATTATATCAATATTTATAACTGAAAATTCACTTCAAATTCAATTTGGTATTATAACCATATTTAGGTAATAATATTTGAGAGGAATAAAAAATAAATAAAAATATGATACTTAGTCACATGGATAATGAGAAAAAGAATATTTCATAAGAGCAACTAAGCAATTAAACCAATTGTTCACACGAACCTAACAACTCTAAAAATTTTTTAAAAATAAATTTCTCAACTTACCTTATATTATCATTCATTTATATTTTAATTAAATATTATGGGATAACAAAACACAAGTAACAAAAAACATTTTGTGAGAGTCGCCTAAAGTAAAAAAGTAAGTTGCTTCTCCTAGACATTAAAAAAAAAAAGAGGTTAAATTGTTACCCTTTGCAAATTTTCCAACCTGAAAATTTTGGATTCTTTTGAATTGTTTCTTAAGTCAAACACAAAACTTAGTGTTTAAGTTTTGTAGAAAGTTGTTGAGCTCCAAGTATGATAAAATAGAAATTCATTTAACCATATTTGACTAGTACAAGAATAAGACTTTTATCTTACTGGAATAATGAGAATGATTGTAGATACAAATCTAGAGATTATGCAATACAAAATAGATGACTTGTGGATTATCAAAAGCTTAATTGATAATACTTTTGAGTTAAGAATACCATCTCAATGTCAACCTTTTAATCAACTCAACAACGCACTTAAGTTGTTAATTAAAACAGAAAATATGATTTGAGATATAAAATTGTCTTTTCACAAATGTTTATCAATCGTGAAAAAAGTCTGAATGTCACCTTATAATTAAGGTATAAACTACTATAAAATTCGTTAGATGTTTTGTCAATGTTTTTTACTTGACATGCACTGTTTCTACTTTAACAAATAACGAACGTTATTAAAGTTTGTGAGGGCTATTTAATTATTTTTCACATACAAATCTTAAATAATGTAAATTAAATTATTTAAGTCCTTGTTTTCTTCTCTGAAATACTATTTTTAAAATTTAAATGTAAATTAAATTTGTAATTATAAAAATCTATTAAATTAAAAATACATAATTAATTCAAATCACCTTATTTTAATTTTAAATTTTCATGTGAAGTTGCTTTTACTATTTATAACCTTTGGAAATTTTCTTAAAATTTTCTAAATTTTTTCTATGTTAAATTACCATTTTATCCCTACTATTAAATAAAATATTGAAATAATTACATTTAATTCAAATAATTCCAAAAACTTAAAATTATGAAAAATTTTGACAAATTAAAGTAAAAGTCATAAAATAATTTTTACAAGTTTAAAATGGAATGAATAAAAAAATTTACTAGGAGAGTTAAATAATAACACCTAATAAATAATGTCTTTTTTTTTTTCAAATAAAGGAGCTTTTAATTTTTTTTTCTCAAACTTTGACTTAAATATTTGGAACCAAATGTAAAATTAACACTACACAACAAGTTTACTATATAAGTTACCTTTCAATAGGAATTTGTAAAATCATATATTCTGATTTGTTTCAGAATTTGATTTTCTAAAAGCCTAATTCTTTCTGCTTTTGATGAATAAAGCATTTAAAAGTCATGTCAAACTTTAATTTAGATTTAGTTTAAATATTTTTTTTTACCATTATAAATTTAATGGGTAGTAACAAATATAAGAAGCTAAAATAAGAATATAATATACAATAATTTTTTACTAGTTCATCCATAATTTTGGACTATATTAAGCTTCTACAACCTATAGCATTTTCACTAAAAAAACATCAATTATAAAGGATATTTTTTCTCCATAAGTTTAGTCTTTTACAATATTATTTTTAACTTTTTCATGTTGCTTCTCAATTAAGTATTCTCACTTCTACATGTCTATACCAAGTATTTTTAGATTTTCTAGTTAATATTGTCACCTTTATGGATAATCTCTCCTCACATTTTTATATTTTTAGTGAGTATTCTCTCCTTTTCAAGATAGTATTCTCACTTGTACAAGTTATACAACCAATTTTCTTAGCCTCTATAAGACCTTCACAAAGTATTCTAAACCTCTATAGGTTTTACTTAGTATTTTGACTTCTACAGATTTTACTCAATCCAAGTATTATTTCACAAACTTTTCAAGACTGAACTCAACAACAAGCTTATTATAGACTCATACAACAAACTTTGTCGTGCACAAAACTCACTTCTAAAAAATTAGTCCCCTCACTGTATTTCTAAGTTCCTACACACAATTTTTTAGACAAATTCTATGCTTTCCTTTTAAATTTTATCTTTAATGAAGTTACATAAAAATAAATAGCTTAATTTTTTTTAGATGGACACAATGTTAGCTTTAATCTTAAAGTGTTTTAACTAAGAAAGACTTTATTCAAAAGTTGGGATTTTTCTCTCTTAGAAGCTTGAATATGTTTTACGTTACCCTTCTTCGTTGTTTTCCTTCCTTACAATGAACTCTCTGAATAAGGATCATTTTATAAGCTTTTGAGCTAGTCGTTTATGGATGTTGGAGAAATTTCAAACTCAATCAAGCACTACGTGAGTTATTCTTTTTACGCAATTGTTTATTGATTGGTTTTTCATATCCTTTCTACTACTTCTAAATCCTTTTCTACTTTGATTTTTTCCTCCCTCTTTGAGCACAACTATATTCAAATTTGAATTGTGATAATTGGTGCTTGTTGGTTTCTTAATGGTTCACCTTATGAAAACTTATTCTTGTCATGAGTATTGCTCCTAAAGATTGATTTATACAAAATGCTTCTTGAAGTTTCTTTTGGAGGTTGGAGTGCTTGTGTAATAGTTTTCTATACTTTTAGTTGTTTTGTTTGCATCAAAACTTAATGAGTTAGACAAGTTTGTGATTTTTAACAATTTTTGGTCTAATTATAAGCTTGTTGCTTCTAATATAAATGCTTTTGAACAATGCAAACATTGATTTCTCATTCATTAAGTATTGCATCTTCTAGTAGACCTTCTGGTCATGCGTGGTGTTCATAACATTTGACAAGTGAACTAAATCATGCAAGTATCAATTATGAGAACTCAAATATCATATCCATAAGAACTTGCATAATATTAAGTACATTTGACACTTTTTTTTAACGAAAACTTAAAGAATGATAGTATTCAAATGAGGGTGAACACTAATTGAGATAAAAGTAATTAAAACTAAGATTGAAAGCAAAATATTAAATTAAATGTTTTAAGTCTTTTTATTGAATACATGGAATGCAATAAAAACAGTGCAAATGTGATATAATAGATGTTGTCAGGGTTGAAATTCATGAAAACTCTAATATCATGTAATTTCAACAAAAAACCATATTCTTATTTCAACATACTAAAATTCACATATAGTCCTCAATCCTTAATTCCTTAAGTAGATTAAGATCAAATTTCCTTATTCAATCCCTAACTCCTTAAAGGATTCAACAAGAAAATTTGTATTAATCATAATAATTTAGAAAATTAAGATTAACAAATCAAGATCCATTCCTAAATCTAAAATTTATTGATTTCTCCATTTCAAATCTAGAATCAAAATGTATGTTTCAATCACAAATCAATTTGTAAAGCAAGGAATGAATGATCAAGTCATTACAAGAATTAAGCACAAAAATAAAGAAGTAATGTATTAAAGTGAGAATAAAGTAAAGGTTTACAAGAAGTGTATGAATGAGTTTCACTAGACCTAATCTTAACAACAAAGAATTTAGCCATTCTTAGTCATAAAAATGAAGAAAAACCATGGATTATTGATGGAGAAGATTAAAGGATCTATAAAAGTGTTCTCAAGGTCCTTTTTGCACTTTCCAGAGAGAAAATGCTCTTAGATCATGTGCCTCATTCCAAGTGTTAAAGAAGTATACAGAATCTCCTATTTATATGTGTCAAATCAAAGTGGCATGCTTAGTGCAAGTTTCTTCTTGCGCTAAGTGCAATTCTTCATTTAATTCCTAGAGCACTAGAGACTTCTATGCTAAGTACAAAAGATCTTGTGTTAAGTGTGGAATTGGCAAAAACTTGACTTTTCAATTATCTAGCATACTTAGCGCTAAGCATCAATATCCTTGATGTTAAGCGTCAATGTCATTGGTGCTAAGTGCGACTTCAAATTCTTCTCTTCAAAATCCTATTTTTTTTTTTTTTTTTTACCTAAAGCAAAAAGATAAGAACTTAATTAGAAATTATCAAAAAAAAAAAAAAGAGATATCAACTTACTAAACCTAAAAGAATAATTATTCACAAAAATAGGATCAAACAAGCATCAAAAGTAAGGAAAATATAAGATAAGTGTCAAATTATAGAATCAAAAGATAAGTAAATTTGGCACTTATCATGTTGCTTTTAGTTATACTACCCCTTGACTCAATTAACCTTCTAATCATACTCTTGATTATACATAACTTTTGATTTTGTTGCACTTTGATATTTGGAATACATGGTCAATCTTGTATATTTTTGGTAAGCTTTTCTTTTAATATTCTTACTTCTGACAGGTAGATTCTATTTTTAGTGGATTGACATATTTTAGATTGATATTTTACATGTTTCTTCATGCTTCTTGATTAAATTTAAAAGACTTAAAATTAGCTTCTTGATAGTTTGTTGTAATTAAAACTCAACATTTGAAGGAATTTTATTTCAACATTAGACGATAATTTTTCCCTTTTTCTAATTTTTCATAAAATAGTTCCATTTAAGAATAAAATTTTAATTTTGAATTATTATTTTATTTATTTAATAGTCTTTAAAGTAATAAAAAATTTAAATGTTTTTTAAAATTAATTGTTCATTACTTTAGTTTTTTAAAAATAAAATTTAGAGTTTAATTTAAATAGTATTTAATATTTGAAAAATTACTTAGCATCATTTTTATTGCTTTTAGGATTACTTCAATAGGTTTATTTTCCTTTAAGAGAGAGAATACTTTAAACATGAAATTGGCAGTTTACTCATTGTTTAACTTTAAAAGTGAATATACAACTAGGTAGAAAAATACGAAAAATAAGAAAATAATTTATGCTTATTTTATTATGTTATAATAACATTTTTTTATGGCACAATAACTTTATATATATTTACATTCTTCTTCTCTTTTTCATATTTTATAATTTTAATAAATGTTTTAAATATAATTGTATAATATTTTGATAGTTTTTCTTTTAAATTTTAAATTATATTCTTTTATAATTTAATATATACTCATATGATTACAAATTATTTTATGTAATTCTTTTAAAACTTTTCTTTCAATAAAAAGTAACATTCTCAATGCTAGTAATTTCAAAAAGAATATTTTATCAAGTAGGGATGACAATTTTAATTACATGAATATCAAAGATGAGTGGAGTAAATACCTGTTAAACGGAAACGAGTCTTGAGCCAAATATATATCCACAAAATTTAATAGTAAAGTTATAAATATGAGTATTATATTACCCATCATATCTTTATATATATATATATTATATATATATATATATATATATATATATATATATATATATATATATATATATATATATATATATATATATATATATATATATTATTTTAGTTTTATTATTAGAATATAGTTTTAAATCTTAAGTCAATGTGTGTATATATATAATTATTTAATTAACATATTTTATTTACAATTATATTTTTTTAACTTAATAATATATAATTATAAATAAATGTATTATTTTTTGGCAAGTCTTGAAGAGTGCTTACACATAATGTTTATTGATTTATTGAGTTTATACTTATGTAAATTATGAGTGGAGAGTGTTTTTTTTTTTTTTTTTCAAACATAGGCATAAAAACAAGTACTACATTATGTTACCTAAATCTTACTAATTGACATTCCTATTGTTAAGGATTATAAATTAGGATTCTCATAAAAAAGTTGATATTTATTGTTATATATTTTAAGGTTTATATTGGATAATAATATTTGAAATTTATTATCGTCTTTTTTTTATCTATCTTTTAATATTTTTATATAAAAATTAAAAAAATTAATAAATTTTAATAATTTTTAAAAATAATTATAGAGTTTCCTATTTTATTCTTTTTTATTTCTACTCCACAATAAATATATATGTAAAAATAAGAAATATAATTGATAAAAGAATAGTTATTATTACGATGAACTTTTAAAATGATAAATAAATAAATAAAATTTAAAAAACTTGACAAAACTAAGGTAGTATAATATTTTTGAATGATTTTAAAGTAATAATTAACAATTGATATTTTCATTAATACTTATAACAAGGTCAATTTTAATTTATATATATATATAAATTTGTAAGGTTGACAATGAAAATCTAAAAGTATCCAAATTCACAAATATTCATCTCATCCAAATTTATATTCACTGAATCTCTTCTATATAGTAAAATAAAAGAATTATAAAAGTCAATCTAATATTTTCATAAAACCTTACTCTTGATGCTAAAATAATAAAGGAAAATAATTAAAGAGAATCAACAACATTATTATATTATTTTAATTATTTTTTTATAAAATACATCACTCAGATTTTATCTTTGACTTTTTTAATTTTTATTATATTATTACATGTGAAATATTCCTTTTGTCCTTAAAATTTTTTAAATCAGTCAAATTAATCTTTTAAAAATAAAGACTACCTTTTTGCTTTTATAATCAAAATATCTATTAATTTAATTTTTCAATGATTACATTTATGTAAATAAATGATTATATTAATTGATTTCTTTATCTTGCAATTTCTTAAAAACTCATTTACTCCATTATTACCTTTATTTTCACACATGGAGGACCAAATGAGTGTCTATAAAACTAAGAATGTTATTTGGTGATTTTCCACTTTGTTTTGTCCCTTATATTTTATCTGTCTACTAATTTTCATATAATTATGTGCCAAACCGTTGGTGGAATAACTGAAACTCACACCATAGCTCAATGCCATTGCTTTGATTTCCTTTCATTTCAATCCCTGCCAAAAATGTATACTTTGAAAGAGAAATTCATACGCAACGTTTCTCGTTTATTTCCTGATTCTCCTAAATCCTTCCCCAACCCTCCCCAGGTTCTGTTTCTTCTTTTCATTTTTTCTTCTTCTTTTTAATAGAAACAAAAATGAAGCGAAAATGGGTCCCTTTTGGTTTCACGGATCTGCATTTCAGTTATTTTGGTTTTGTTTGTCATACCCAATATCTATATCTATATCTACACAAAATCTCAGCTTCATCATGAATTTAGATCAGCTTCTTGTGGTGATTTAGATCTGGTGTCTCCAAAATTCTAGTCTTTGGTTGAATGGTAATAATTATTTTCATGGGTTTCAATTATCTACTCAGATGCACCGTAAAAGAGAAAAAAGGAATTGTGTGATTTCATTGAAATAAGGACAAAATCAGAGTTTCACCTCATAATCCGTAGACAAAAATTTACATTAAATGTCAACATAAATTACGGAGATAAAACTTCAATATTAAAGGCCAGCACTAAAAGCACATATGAAAGTATATCCAAGTTTAGTCCTTACAACAATTGGTTATTAGTAGGTAAAAATTAATGTATGAAATTTTAACCAAATGGGGTTGTGGGGATGATTATGATCTTTTTGCAGTTAGAAGAGGGTGATGGTTTTGTGGACTTTGATTTGTACGATATAGTAACTTGTTTTTGGCACCATGATTTATCTAGTTTGGCTGTGAAACTCTATTTTCTGAGCCTTAACAGCTCTAAATGCATTCTTTATAGTCTTGATGAGATAGAGAAATGGAATTATGAGGGGTCAATAAGCTTCATTTGAAGTTGGAGAATGGTTGCCTTCTTCACAGGTTTTGTTCGTTTGGAAATTTAGGTTAGCTGCATCACCGGCTTTTATCTTTTCTTTCTGCTGCCATCACATGTGGTTGCAGAAGTCGGGGAAATTACATTAAAGAATATATGATTGCATCTCATTGTATGTGTAACTGAACAAGAACAAGGATCTAAGAATGGATGTATAAGCCTACATCATTGTTCTGCATTACTAAGTGGAAAATTTATCACCTTAATTTCCCCTTTTCCCCCCTTTATTTAATAATTGACATGAAGTTTTCATTTGTGTAGGCTGGCCCCTATTCTAGAAAGGGTAAATCTTGGTCTTCATATTGGTCTTATATTTTTTCTTCGGTTGGCTTTAAGGGATCCAAGATAAGCAATCATGATCCAGTTTCTGTTAGAAGTAATTGTGAAAATTTTGATAAGGGTGGTGATCGCTCGGATGAATATGTTGATTCTAGTCCTATGAGTAAAGCCAAGGATTTATTGAAAGATAAAAGTAATGATAAAGATCAGGCCTATATAAAGAGCAGTAGCAGTTCTGAAGTTTTTGGAGAAGCAAATGAGCAGCATTCTCCAAATAATCCCAAGAAGCCTCTACCCAATTATACTGATTCTACTTTTATTTCTCCTGAGTTGAATGAATTTTTTGAATCATGCCTCCCTAATATAGCAAAAGGGTGTCAGCGGGTCCTACTTTACAGGTAATTTTGCTTTCTAGTTTTTAGTCTGTGCATTGAACTCTATTATGCTTTTATGTTGAAATATTGATTCAACATTATTTCTTCGGATGAAGGGCAGTACGTTGAAACATGGCATATCACTTCGAACACTTCTTCGCAACACTGCTAAACATTCTGGTCCTAGTTTGCTGGTATGTCAACCTTTGATGGACTAAATGCACGTCTTCTGTCTTGGTGTTCAATGGAAATTTACTGATTATTGCAGATTAACGTGTTATTCTATTGTTGACTATGATGTGTTTTTGTTTTCTATTTTGCAAAACATTTAGATTGTTGGAGATATGCAAGGGGCTGTATTTGGTGGGCTGCTAGATTGCCCCTTGCAACCTACTGCAAAGCGAAAGTATCAAGTATGCAAACTTTTTTTCTTTCTTTTTGGGATAATGCTAACATATTTCTATATGTTGAGACATAATTTTGTTCTGTTTGCTGTGGTGATAGGGTTCAAACCAAACTTTTGTATTTACAACCATATATGGTCAGCCAAGGCTGTTTCGACCTACTGGTAAGGGTTCTTATTGGTTGATGTGCAAATGCAATTTATTTAACCAAGGGGTGGTTAGTTCAAATGGTACATGCTTGATTCCCTTGAGTGAAGCCTCGGATTTGAGCTTTGTGCGTGGAAAAATCCCAATTGGGAGAGCTAGTTCCGTCAAGTTGTGGATGTTCGTGCCGGTTACATGAATCACATGACGCTATTCGATACGGTTAAAAATAGAAGTTTCAGAAGTATTATTAAGTATAAGAAGTTATGGTCTAGACAAAAAATAAAAAACATTTGGTTTATATTAACATGTCAATTAAATTCTGTAGTTTTGACAATTGTTCATATAGGGTCTGACAGTTAATTCAGATAAGGGCAAAAGAAAAACAAAGGAAGAAATAAAAAATATTGGTTATTACCTTCCAAAATGAGGGTTGCTAATTTTCTGAGCCTCTGCGGCATTGCAAATGATTTTTGTGGTTTTTTGGGGAACGAAATTGCAAAAATTTAGTAATCATTACTAGTTTAGACTATTCCTTAATTGAAACCAGTAAATTATCGGTTTTGCAGGGTATAGGCTCTCTCAATCTTTTATTTTAAGCATTGAAAGTTGCTTCATTCCTTCTGATTTCCTTTGAACTAATAATATTCTGATTTTATGTGTTTTGTAGGTGTCAACAGGTACTATTACTTATGTTTGAATGACTTGCTTGCACTTGGAGGTGGTGGTAGTTCTGCTTTATGCTTAGATGGAGATTTGTAAGTATTTCCATAGTGTGCTTAATTGTTAGTCCACTTTATTATTGTTGAAGTACCACTAATGCTATCTCTTTGGTTGAATGTATTCTTCTGGTTGGAAAGGTTAACTGGAACTAGTGGACCGTGTGACACATTTGGAAACATGTGTTTGGCTCATAGTTCAGAATTTGAATTGAAGAATGTTGAGGTAATGTTCTTACAACTGGCATTAATTGTCAAATCTTTTTTCTTATTTAATTTTCTTGTGTGCTTAAAATTTTTGTCTTTAGAACTATGACCAATAAATTTCCCTGCTTCGGCCATACTTTCAAGTAAATGTCCTTTGCTTGCCAAAATAACGTGGCCAAAACTGTAGTTACTATCCAAATGAATCATTTGATACTTTTTTGTTCCTTTGTGGCTGAGCAAGTACAACCTTTTTTTTTTATATATATATAATATGAGTAACATGATGGTGATAATTGCTCTAGCAAGATGGAAACCAAGATAATGAATGAGGAATCCAATTAGTATGTTCCAGAATGACCACAAAAAGAAGAACAATAATGGAGGCTCTAGTGAGATATGTTAGATAAAATGTAGTTAGTCAGATTAAAAGAGAAAGAGGAAAGTTGAACAAAACACTTGGAGAAAACGTTATACAAGACCTTACTCTGAATGGTATCTTTGAAATTTTGATTTTTGATAATTTAATGATGTTGATTGGTCTATGTAGTTAACCCCACATATTGGGATATGGCTTGCTAGTCGTTGTTTTTGTTGTAGATGTCATGGCCACTTCAAGCATTTATTTTGTCCACTTCTTATTTTTAGTACCATATGAGGTTAAGATTTACTATTTATAAACTATTAATTCAATATTTCTAATATGTGCAGTTGTGGGGTTTCACACATGCTTCCTCTTACCGGATGCAACGCTGAGAGGCTTTTGTTGAGATGAGCAGAAGAAACACCCAATTCTTTCTCTCTTCAACCTACTACTTGGCTAGCAATTTATTCAGATATAGATTACCAACTTTTGTGGTGGCGGTTTCTAAATTTGAATGATTCATCAACCAGATGAATCAGACATTTATGGCCTAAGCTATCATTAGATTACATTTAAAGTTCCATTTTGCATAGTTATCAATTGTGAGGTCTGTGGAAGGCTTTAGAATACAGCAAGGTTGTAAATTGGAATCTTAGGGAAGGCACTGTACAAAATAAATATAAAATTATTTTTTTTATTTTTAAATCAATATAACTATAAGGTTGTGCAATATTCAATTTCAACTCTCATGGACATTAATAGAATGTATAAAATAAGTTTGTGCCACAACTCTCTGACTCCCTTGTGTTAACATTATTGGCAAATTACATGGGGACCCACCCACCTTACTGGTTAATAAATTTTTTTAACATAAATTTTATCAATTCAATTGTTAAATCAAAGGTTTTCACGTTTGAAAAATTTTATACATTTTTCATTGTATCATTTTAATTTAATATATAATATATTATTTAAAATATAAATAAATATTAAT
>JAMLFT010003747.1:0-19344 GCA_026544285.1 Pachyrhizus erosus | reverse complement strand
AGGATTAAAGATAAGAGAATAAAAATTATAATTAAATTATTAATAATAAAATTAGTAAAATAAAATTTATTTTGATTCAGAAATTATAAAAAAAAGGACACTAAAAGAAGAATTTTTGAAATTTTTAGAAAATATTTAGAGGCAGAAATAATTAAGTTAAAATTTAAAAATAGAAAAATAAATTAAAAGAAAAAAAAAAGAAGAAAAAGAGAGAAAGATAGGATTCAAACCATGGACCTTTAGGGCGAAAGAGAGAGAAGTGTCCTTTTGCCAACTAAGCTACCCCATGTGGGTAGCATATTTACGTTTTATTTAATATAAGAAGAGCAAATAAATAAATGAAACATATGTAAAAAATGGAGATAATAAAAAAGGGGGTTGGCTGGGTTTGAACCCGCCCCTTTAGGCATGTTGGGAGTATTGATAGAAGAGGATTGCCAATGAGACTGCTAGGCCCATCGCTGACACTTAAGGATTTATTTATATCCTTTCTCTGCTTTCTTCTTCTTTCCCAAGCAGACCTCCATTGGCGCCTTCCCAAAGCTTCGAGAACACCTGCAAATTGCCACCCAAGTTAAGCCTACGAGCCCCTGTGACTCAGCAAGGCTACCCTAGCCTATAAAGAATAAAATATACCACTTAGGGCGATCGGAGAAGCTATAAATAGTCATAAACATCGAGCTTCAAAAATGCCATCGAAGCAAGCTTCATTCCTTTTGAAAATCCTCTATACACGACCAAATCACTTCAAACCAATCCCAAACGATTCGACATACTCCCAAAAAGCTATTAGTGAGAAGAAATCAAAGAAATAAGCAAAGGAGCACGAATTCACATTGGCAACCAGAGCTCTTATTGAAGAAAAACGAAAATCTAAATTGAGGTAGGGGAATCTTCCTTTCTTCTTAATTTAATTACAGAATCGTTCTATTTTGATTCAATTAAAATTCCTGAGGAATTCAAATCCTAAAACGTCATAATTTCCCAGAATTGAGAAGTTAATGTCGTGTTTTCAAGCTTTAAAATTTCGAGTTCAATAAGCAAAGTTAATGAATTAATTGATCAATTGAAAGAATAGGGAAGTTATGCATAGGGATTTGAATGTTTCTGGATGGATAATTTAATAGAAATGCCATTAAAATCTGAGATTTAAAATTTAAAATTTTCTAGTTCGAGCCCCAATTCCAAGGTTGAAAATGATATCCAAATTACCAAATTGCCCTCTTTTGAATAAAATGACCAAATTACCCCTAAACTATTTTCTTTTATTTCTAAGTCATTTTTATTCATTTTAACCTTAAAATAGACTTGGAGATAGCCTGATTTTTGTACTTATGGATGAATGAAAATTTGATGAAAATTTAATTATTTTTTAAAATTCTCAAAATACCCCTAACTAAGTTAAATTAAGATTTTTGATCCTGTTTAACTAGAAATAAAGGGGAGAATCATCATAATATAATCAAGAATAGGTTTACAGTATTTTATTCAATTTTAGATATTTAAAAACCCTGAAATAAATTATTTGGCCCAAAATGACCAAAATACCCTTATGGTTTAAAATTAGGAATTTTAACATTTCTAGGATAGTTTAATTTCAGGAAAAATAGTCTAAATTCCCTAGGCCAATGTTAGAGTGTATATAAAAAATTATAGTTGAAATAGTTAATAAAATTTTCCAAGAAAATAAATTTTCGTAAATGACCAAAATACCCCTATAAGAGAAATTTGGATTTTCCTACTACCTAAAGGTCCTTGAGCTTAAGAGAACTAAGTTTCTGATACTAATAAGACTGTATAATGAAGCTTAAGGGGAGAGAAGGAAAGAAAACTCTACTAAATTTTTTTATGAAAAATGACCAAAATGACCTTGACCTTAAAAACATGACTTGTGCATGTTGACCCTCCTCTGTAACCATAATAATGGTCAAGAAAACTATTAAGAACTGTATTTCTAGAAGTACACTCAATTAGTAATTATAATTAGGAGCAAAAGTCGATAATTGAGAAATTACATGTAAAAAATGACCATTTTACCCTTAGAACAACAATATTGCTAATTTAACCGTAGATCAGGTTTCTAACCTTAGATCTAGTAAATATTTAACTTTTAGTCTATATTATAAACACATTTTAATTATGATACAAGTTTAGAATAGTTTGATAATTTTTCATAAATAACTAAAATGCCCCTAGCTTGTAAATTTAGGAAGAATTAAAGTAAATACATAAGATTTATAGATTATAATAAATAATGGGAAGGATAATTAACATCTAAAACCCGAGCATAAAGAACAATGTAATCGATAAGTCTCCTTAAAATAGAAGATCCCCTGCAATGTAAGCTGACCAAGTAAAGAGCCAATATTGGTGAATCAGTTTTGGTCAAGCAAAATTAAATGAATAAAACAAAGCGAGAATTTCTAAACTATGGATCTTCTAGGAATATGGTACCATGAGACTTGATCGAAGGAAGTAGATGACAAATAGTATAATACGAGTGAGATTAAAGATTGGAGAGATGCAAGGGTATGATTACAAAAGATACTTGAAGAATGTATGCAGGCTGTGAAAGTCCTTGGTGGTGTATAGACACCAAGTTTGTGAACTGCCAGGGTTAAGGAGTCACAGAGTCACCTTGGTAACCCCAACAAAACAGAGCATTGCCAATGTCAGTCGAGAGTAGCTGAGTCTAGTACTAGTTCAAGATATGTACTCTTAATCGTCTCCGAACAAATTGCAACCTATGGATTTAATGTTACGTTACGCATAAGCCCTTAGGAGTTAGAAATAAGAGGTAGCAAGGGATCCCAAAACGCTAATACTAATAAATAGGACTCAATACGGTAAGATTAAGAGTATACGATTATAAGTACGCCAGTATGGTATGTCTATTAAGAGAATTGGAGATTCACTCCCACAATTAACATTTTCAAGAAAAGATGTCCAATGACTTTCGCCCTCTATTCCACGTGTCCATTATCCCGCTTTGTGGCTGATGGACTAGAGATCCACTGTATCAATTAGATATATATATTGGATATGTTCGTTTTACTTTCTTCCATGTAGCACCCTTCGCTCCTACAACTTCAGGACAAATAGATATTTCAATAATTCTGACTCAGGTAGAACCTCTATGATTCTCAAAATCACCTCCAAGGTTTCTTTCATATCCTAGGAGGAGACGACTAAGCCATACCCATCAATATACTACCTCTGCTTACAACAGAACTAGAATTGTCAGACTTGTTCCTAAAGTAGAATCATCTAAAGAGGAGGATCCAGCAGAAATTCCTAGAGATGAATTTTAGTTTGTCCTTTATGATGTAAAAGTAATTTAGCTTTATGTAAATCCATGTAAATTAATGAATGAAAGTATTTTCAAACAATTATGTGTAATTTTATTAGTAAAAATAATAGGATGTTATAGGGACAATCTTGTGGCAACCTTCACTTAACATTTAATTATAAAAAGAAAAACTCATAGAGACTATCATACATTGACCAAGATTGTTTAACAACTTGAGGAGACATTGCAAATTTTTAAAGGAATGTTCTATAAGGAGGTAATTTGGTGTTGAATTTATCTAAGTACATACAATTTATGTTATGTCAAAGTTAATTATAAAAAGGTAATTCATTAGTTTATCTTTGGCTAAAAGATAGCCTAAAAGCATGGAGAAATTTAGAATTTGAGTTGCAAAGTATATTGGTAGGAAAAACATTTACAAGAAGTCAAAATTATCTCCATTACATTAGTTACTCGAACAAAGGTGGGGAAAATGCAAAAAGAAGTACATCATTATCAAGCAAAAGGTTGAAGTTATAATGAATATCAAAATCCAAACAAAAACAATGGTCCTTATGAAAGCCCAATAAAATTTTATTATTTGTGTACCCTATAAAATAACACAATTCACCTTTGTATGGTTATATAAAACTAAAATGGTAAAACAAATTGTTAGCTAAATTTTTTGTTAAGGTTGAGCATCTATTTGATTCAATCCCAATATACCCAATCTAATATGAATTTAAAATCAAAGCATAAAAAATCTAGATTGTTCCTAACAAATTGAAATCTCAACATATCAAGATTGGATAAAGTAGTGTATTGAGTTACTTGAGTGGGTTATGGTAAGTTTATTGGTACACTATTTTTATGCCCTAATTGCAAACATCATTTCCTTCATATGTCACTATTAACTTCTTTCTTTTGCTTCTTCCTTGACCTCATTTCATGTTCCTCGATTCCAGTTTCCCCTACCTGGCCACTATTGGGGCATCACGAGATGGAAACGACAATGCTTAAACAATCATGGCCATTACAATGAGTTATTTCCCTTCCTCTGTTTTTCCTTTTTCTTTTGTACATCTCATTACCTTCATTTTTTCTACTTATCTTTTGCCAACATGCCTTCATAGCCTAAGCATGATTTTGTCTTACAAGTGGTTACCATCCATGGCAATAAAGGAGAAGCATTATGCTTGGCAAGTGAAGTGTTTGTGCTTTCATCTTCTCAAACTTTTTTTCTTTATTTTACTTTAGTAATTTTATTACTAAAATGTACTAATTGAGTGAGGGGAGGAATCATAGAAATGTGCATCATGCAAGTGAGAAGCATACTACTACTTCTAAAAGGAAAACATAACTTGTTAAGTGTTCATATGAAGTATTTATTACTTTACAAGTAACACAATGCACTAGTTCACTGTTCAAGCAACATGTGAGATAAAAGTCAAAACATAAACTTTTTCAATCTTTCAAATGTCACCAATTAATTTGATCGGGTTCAATTTTCAATGATTTTTTTTTAAACCAAACTCGTCTGTTATAATCCTTAATTAATAATTTTTACACCTATTTTACTTGAAAATTTGCAGGAACCTATTGAATAACCTTTTTATTTTCTTCAATTAGCTTGAGCATGAGTCAAATTTTGATTATTCGCTAACCCCTAATTGCATGTCACATTTCATCCTATATAAGAACGCTAAATTAATAATGTCATATCTATTATTAATACATTGAGTTTCACATTAATGCAAAAAACTCCACACCTCTTACGATTAAAGAAAACTAAATGAAAAATACTAGTTGCATAAAGACCCTATCTACAGATTGCCCAAGTTAGGGAACAATTTTTAGATTTTGCAAAGACGAAGCCTTAATAGTTGCTGCACACCTTAATTCAAAATGAAACAAAAAATGGCTGAGGTCATTTACTTAAGACTTAGTGAGCAACAAACCTATGTGTATAGGAATGAATTTTTTAAACCAATTGTTATTAGCTTTGTCTGTGATAGAAGATTAAAAAAAACTATTAAAGCTATTTTCAAGGGATTATAAAATATTGTAACTTGTTTAACAAAATACCAACACACTCTTAATTTTACAAGAGAGCACAAAACAATGTTACACATGCATTATCTTTTTCAACTTATGTTTGCAATGTGATATGTACCAAATAATACATATCTTATACTAGTGAACAAATTAGTGGCAAATGATGTAGTGTTTGATTTCATATCCTAAACCATTTAATACCAGGGATGTTTATATCCAATAAAGTAAAATAAAAAACCTATAAATCGATAAAAAAAAACAAAAAAATGATGAAAACCAAATTTTTTGTTTTTGTTTTGAATAATTATTTTGCATAACTGACCTATACGAATTGAATTTCAAATTTTTATTTACAAAATTGAAATGATCCAAACTGAATTAATTATACATATACATTGACGTGCATTTCACATATAACTTATATATGTTTTCTTATGTTATTTTGGTGTTTCACTAATGTTTTTGTCATACTTTTTTTTTTTAATTTTTTATGTATTTGACCAACATAGTAAAATTATACCACTTTTGTTCCTATTTACGAGATCTAGCTTTTTTTATGTTGTTTATTTATTTATATAGGACAAATTCTCTTTTGTCTCATGCATTAATTATTTTTAGACTAAAATATCACTAATTAAATATGAGAAAGATTGTATTGACATACATTTAGAAGAGAGAGAAAAATATTAATCACAATGATATTTTTGAAAAAATATATAAATTTAAGATAAATTTATTAATAAAAATTAAATTAATTACCTTTTCTTAATCTTAGCGAATTGGACAACTAGGTCTTATAAATAGGAACTACGATAGTACATATTTTGTTATCTTCAACTTTTATTTAGAGTATATACTTTTTCATCTCCTTAAACAAAAGAAATCATGTGGTAAGATAATTAATCTATTGAATGATATACTTTTTTTTTATATATATATTCTACATTATTTATTTTAAATATTTTCTTAGTATAGTTAAACCAAAAGATAGTTCACTTATTTTAGAGATAATGTTCAATATTTAGAACTTAATGCATGTAGTAATAAGAAATGAAAATGTCAATAGAAATCAAATCATTTAATCCAATGCATTTCACATTTTATTGAATTGAATTTCTTTTAAGAATTTTTTTTTAAATCAAACTGAACTAGATGTTTTAATGTTTGGATCATATGACCTTTCGGCTAAAAATTGATTCAAACCAGTTTGCAAACATCCCTACTTAACACACACCTATCAAAAGCCACAATGATTAGCTTTCAAGCTATTTTGTAATAATAAGATGTATTGAATTAAAGAAATTTCATATAAGTGGATCGATTAGTAGCAAATGATATTAAGTATGTTTGATTTCACTTATTGAACAACTTAA
The DNA here is from genome assembly GCA_026544285.1 of Pachyrhizus erosus. Classification (NCBI taxonomy): domain Eukaryota; kingdom Viridiplantae; phylum Streptophyta; class Magnoliopsida; order Fabales; family Fabaceae; genus Pachyrhizus; species Pachyrhizus erosus. The sequence goes on along the minus strand of JAMLFT010003747.1, from coordinate 12,627 downwards.
TACACATTTATCCAAAATTATAGATATTAGTTTTCACATTATTTGGTTGTTTGACATGACAATTTAAGAGAAGTATATGTAATTAATATCATAATAAATATGTTCAAGTAATTGATATTGAAACTTTAATAGAATAAAGATTTAATTGTACGTTTAGTCCTTTAGTTTTTGCTTTTGTGCAATTTTGGTCCCTTGAGTTCTAATTGTACAAAAATTAAGTCCCTCAACTATCATTTATGTTACAATCATCCTTTGATAAAAATTAGATAAATATTTAACATAGTTTATTGATGTAGCACGATGATGACATCATGTTGATGTGGTGTGCTGAAATAACAAGCTAAATTAATAAAGAAATTTGTTAGGTGAAAATTGAACCTACAATCCTCTATTTATTTAGACTTCATTTGATTAATAAATTAATTTTATTGTTAATAATATATACGAATCTCATAATACTTATAATATATATAACTTAAAAAAAACCTAAATTACACATAAAATTATAACTATTAAATAATATACATACTTTATACTTTTTATTAAATATATAAAATAATATAATTTATATTTTTTAATAGTATATATACATTATAATGATAAATAATAATTATATTATATTATTAATAGACTAAGGATTAGTTTGCTCATTAATTTACATAAAAGAATCATGAATAATGATGAAAATATGTCAATAATAATGAATTATTGTTATATGAAAATTGGTTAAAAAATTGAAAATAAAAATTTCCTAAATAAGATACTCACAAATCTAATTTTTAGAATTATAAGTCTATTAAATCAAAACTTAAACTGCATTCCTATTTTGAAGTTATGTATATCATAAATTTTGTATAAGTTGTTAATAAATAAAGTTGGTGTGTATTGGTTGAATGAATTATAATTGAGTAAAGAATAATGTATTTAGTTTTTTTTTTATTTATATCACTTTGTAAAATTCTTTATTATTTTTGTTTGATACTTCATCCTCATTAGCATGATTTTATTAGCGTACTATGTCAACAAATTTCGTTAAATATTTAACATATTTATAACAAAAAGACCTACTTGTAACACAAATAATAGTTGGTTTCATGATCATGATAAAGACAAAGAAAAAAGTGAATGTGATCATGTGTAATTGAATGAATGTTGGCAAAAATAATTTTAATTAAATTAATTTTTGAAAATTTGATTTTAAATTATGTGATTTATATTTAATGTTTTTATTATAAAAAATACAATATAAATTTTTTTTACTCAACAAAAAAATGACCTAAAAATTGCTTCAAGTAAAATAAAGTATGTGAAAATAACATTATATGATATTTCAATGTAAATACGAAGAACCTATCGTAAAACTAAATACGAGCCAAATTGTTTAAAATATGTGTATGTTAAAATTGCCTTAATATGTGTAGTGAAAAACGTCACTTAGTGGAATAAATTAAATAATCTAGTTGAATAAATAACCCTTTTGCTGATATTGTAAAGATAGTAGTGCAGCCAAAATCTTGGCATTTATATTTAAATCCTTATCCGAATGAATAATCAGTCGAAAAGGGAAAAAGAAACATATAAGATGCATTTTCGAAGTAATAACCAGAAATTACAGGAAGAAAAGTGCAAGAGATGGTAGCAATAACCAGATTCATTAGATTTGAATAAAAGAGTCATAATTTTACAGGGCGAAATTATTGAAAATTGAGGGGATTCAGTCAGACATTGAAATTCCTTCAAACAAGAAGTTTATTTCAAGGTACGGAACAGAGAAATCGAGTGTGGTTGGCAATGAAATGACCATCACACCGTCACTCTGACACGGAGCAAGAACGGCAGTGTTGTTGGAAGATGGCTGCCGGCACAACTGTATAAAAAAAGTCGTCACCTATGCTTGCGCTCCCTCGATCCTCTCGAATGCCTTCCTTCCTCCTCCCAGTCTGCGGCCGGAGGCGGAGGCGGAGAAGGCTCGTACCTGGATGGCCTCCGTTTGAAATGCCGCTCATCGTCGCTCGATTCGTAATCCGCAACGCCGCTCCTCTTCCTCCCTTCGTGATACCCATTCGACACTGTCTTCAGGTGTGTCGAAGAGGCACTGGCAGTGGCAGTGGTGGCGGCAGCGGGAGCAGCTGGTTCCGTTGTCGAAGAAGCGCCCACCTTCCTCTTCTTTGGGGGTTCCTCCTCAGCCGGGAAACTTATGCGAGAAAAGACGCTGGCCTTTTGTTTGCGATCCGCGGCCGCTGATGCTGCGTTCGATGATGCTTTGGTGACTGGTTCCGATGACCTTCTAGATGAAGATTCTGACCGGAGATGGCGGTGGTGGTGATGGCGCTCGCGCTCATGCTCGTAATCGCGATCCCTGTCTTCGCGTTCGCGTTCGCGATCGGAGTGGTGGTCGGACTTCCTCTTGGTTGGGCGTGGAGGAGGCTCCACCTCGCGCGGAGACCGTTCTGGTGACTGCCGTTCCGTACGGAAACGGTGGTGATGGTAGTCGCTACCCGAGGACGGTGGAATTGACTTCTGCACCAAAATCAAAACGCCGAAATGTTAGGGCCATGGTCTGTAAGGTATAAAAAAGAAAGCTGCTGTTCTTAATATATTTGACTCATTAAAAATAAATAAAAATAATATAGCAAAAATATTTCAGTAGCCAGCTGCAACTGGACCCATATAAAATGCAATTTCTTTCGAAAGCACAACTTCAAATTTACCAAGTTGTGCGATTTTAAAAGAGGAATGATTCTTTGCTTTTTCTTTTCAAAAGCTAATCCAAGCGTATTTCTGCTTTCTTAAATTTTGTTGCAATGAATTTGCATAGTTCCTGACATGTTTTCAAGATTAATCATTTTGATCTTCTAACAATTTACCGTAACTCCATTTGGAAATCATAGAAGCAACCAAACAAAATAACCAAGGTGTACCCATAAAAGATAACCAAGACAATCCCAAGTACAACCCCCACGGTTCGGTTCGTTTTGTCAATTACTTACATAAAACATTATAAACCGTAATTATTTAGAATTCATTTTATTTTTGTGAATGAGGAAAAGTGGCCCAACCCAAGCCCACTCGTTCACCATAGCCAATTAAACCAGCCGGGCTAAAGAATCAACAGCATAACACTTATCCAGCTTCGTGCTAATAATTATAATTAAGTACAATTTTCTGTTCAAAAATCGAACCAAAAAAAGTGTTTTAAAAATGAAAAAAAATAAGCAATGTTCTTCTATCAAATATTACATGGGCCACTCGTTGCCCACAAAAGGTGGATTTATCATGTGACATGTATTATGCACATATCTAAAAATTCGCAGGGCCCAGCTGAATCCATCACAAGGGCATGAAGGTGCACCCACCCCCCAAATAAAATAAAATACAAGAGGGAAAAAATTGCCGCTAATAGGGCGAAACATGGCCAGAAATTAATATGCGACAAGATCTTTAGCCGCCGCTCCTTGAATGAGAATCAATGATGCAACTCCTACTAGAATTATCCATTCATGGTAAGCCCATTAAGTATTAATGAAAATTCTAACTTGAAAAGTTCACGTTCCATACATTAGTTAGTTATTAGACTCATGCTACAGGACTTTTATGTTCAACATCAAATAACCATAATATAGGAATCTCAACTTGATGAATCAATTCATTCCATCCTCATCAGTAAACATTGATTACCAACAGGAAAGCCAGATGCAGAAAAATCAGCCATTATATTTGCATGAATCAATAAAATCTTGACAGACCCCACCCCACAACCTAAAGAAAAAGCTTCACATTGCAAATATAAAACTAAGGTTTTAAATTATTTGAATCTATTATATGGTTTAAAGCACGTCCGTAAGTCTGGATAAATGATCACGAGAGATGTTCTGACACTGGGATCATGAAAATTTAATAACACCAATGCACCATTATCATGTAGTGCAGATGCAACTTTATCCACTACTTGGTTTTAAACCAATTGGCTGCTGTTGACCACGGGATTATGATGAGACGCGTGGGCATTGCTCCCTCAATCATTTCATGATCAACCAGAGAATCACTTGAACAAATCTTTTTATCAATAAATGAAGCCAAAATAATTAATTGCCAAAGATGACTATGATTAAAGGAACAAAAATAACATGTGGGATTATCTTGTGCAATCAGTGCTCTTTTGCAGGCTTGAGGTTTCTGACCAAAGTTCCGGTAGAAAAACCCAAAAAAGTGAATAGCACATAAAAGTCCATGGAAAAAGAGAGCAAAATTAAGACAATAAAAAGCACATACAGTTTTTGATTTCATTGAAGAAACATCACCAACACTGCTCACTTCCCTACCAAAGTCTCGATCTTTGGGAAAGTCCCTGTTCAGTGAAGGAAAACAATGAGAAGCAAAATTTGGGGATAAGTCCAGAGAACTACATTATAAAATTAGGCAACTAAATTCATGAAATTGTTTTGCCAAGTTTATATCCCACATAGGGTTTTTTGCAATTATTTTACCAAAACATAGCACCCCTGTTATTTATTTTGGAGGGGCGGACAATAATAATAAATTCACTCTAGAATAAAAAAATTTAATCTCCTCAGTCAAGAAACAATATGAAAAACGTTTATGTGAAACACCAATGATGTATTAAGTATATGAATTTTCTTTCAAAAAATAACAAGAATTCAAAAGCCAGATTGATAATGTTTTAAATGTTGCTATTTTAAGTGGTTGACTTATAAGTTAAAAGTGAATCAAACTTATTAACCACGTATCAGAACATGACAGCCAGTCATCATTCATCAAAGAGTGGTTTCGTGTACCTTTCAGGTCGTCTCTCATTTTCACGCTTCCTCCTCAGATCAGCTTTACGGGCTTCAAACTCCTCTCTACTCATAACTGGGGGTGGAACATTCATTCCCATACCGAAGTCAGCAAGATCCCTGAACACAGTCATAATTATTAAATTACAATTACACATTCTAAAAGACAATATAGGGTCAGACAAATATGCAACCAAATTCACCAGAAGAAATCAATCTGCAACTCTCAAATCCCTCCTTCAGCATCAAGACAAAATGTCCAGGATGTGTTGTGTGTGTCTGTGTGTGAGGGGGGAAAGGAAAGTGCTCAATTTCAATTTTAAAAGAACATACTAATATGTACCTATGAGGTGGCACGACAGGCATCATGTAACCTTGCATGCCAAAGGGGTCTTGTGGCATACCACCTGCAAATGGCATGTCCAAGGGGCCTAGACCATAACCCATCATTTGCATTGGACCACCATACGGTGCCATAAATCCATCCATAGGTTGCATGCCATTCCAATATGAATTATAGCCAGGAGGTGGACACATAGGCATCATATAATTCTCAGGCCCAAAGTCATGTGGGGTTTTCCACTGCAAATCTGCAACGTAAATAAAAAATCATTTCATATTATAAACAGATGCAGAAGTCTCAGTATACCCCCTCAACCACTAAATGTTATCGTGTTACTGAATCAAGGAAAAACAATTACAAACACTGATGATAATCATGTCATAGAACTGCAGATTTACCATTAGGGGGCAAACGGACTTTCTTCTTTTTCTTTTTCTTTCCTGCAAAGTTTAAAAAACAAATGAGATTGACCTCAACAGAATCCACAAATAAGAGATTTTTGCAGGTCCAAGGATATGGAGCCTCATTATCTCCCATTTTTTTTGCCAAATCATACTTTAAAAAAATAGGGTGTATCAATATATATTACCAGCCTCAGTAGGAACCAACTTTTGCTGCACTTCTTCCTCAACCTGCTGAGCACTCCCTTGTGAGGCAGGTTCCTTCACACTCATAGATTCGTGAGTAGCTTCAGATACATCAGCAGCTCTGGGGTTCCTTACTTGCTCTGATGTCTGTGTCTGGTGTGGAGCAGAAACAGCCGTTCTATCATCAACTGTTTCCTGTATATTTGTTGTTTTTTCATTAACAGGTAAAACCTTTAGTTCTCCCTTGGACGCAGCAGATGAGGTAGGGGAAGGAATCTTAGGCTGTGGACAGCGAGCAGACTCCATATCTGAAAACTCAAAATCAGAAATAAAAAATGTAAATTTTGGCAAAAAGATAATCAATAATAGTTCAAGAGACATCATGATATTTTCAATAACCTTGAACTTGGAAAGTGCTCCCAGCATTTTCAGCACTGCTATTACCCGACTCCAATATACGATTGATAGTATCTCTTAGTGTCTTATTTGGTAAGAGATCATCTGCAAGAATATTTGTTGCACCACATACACACACAGACTTGGAGATAATATAGTCCCTAATACCTGAAGGATTTTCAGAATAACATTACATAACTTCAAGAAAGAATTTTTACACAATAGTTCAGAGCAAAAAAAGGCAGAGAAGACATCAAACATCTAAACTAAAACAGTTGAGTGAAAAAACATACATCTGTCACAAAAGCTTTTAAAGCAACACTTGCTTGTCAATACAGCATCTTTCATAACATCATTACACAAGGGACAGCGGAGCTCAGGTGGTAGGTCCCCAACAGAACGTGTTGATGGCAATCCTTCTATTTCTTTCTCAAAAGCGGCCCTGCTTGCAATGAAAAGATTAAACTCAACTTCATTGCTACATATGACATAATGGACAAGCATAATCAAGCTGAACTCACTCATTTGGCTTCAAGACAGCTACTGAACCATTTGGTAAAGCATAGGAACCTTGTGGATTTACCATCAGCATGGATCTTGGAATACCAGTAGGTTGCTTGACTTTTCGCATGTCATAATTGGGGTCACCATTTGTAGGACAGTGCTGAATAAAATGTCCTAGACAAAATTGAAAAAAATAAATAAATAAGCAGAGAAAACTGACACTGCCATGCAGCAATTTGCAAGCAGAAAGTGATTAAAAAGTTCATAAACATCAACATACCAGGCACCTTGCATCTGTGACATACATAGCCTTGTGGAGGTGTTTTCCGCTCCATCCCTGCCAGACCTCAGCAAGTAAAAGAGCATTAGTTGTGATCAACACATTAAAGATTGTATTAAAAGCAGCAAGTAACTCAAAATATATAGATATAGAATAGACAAAGAGAATCACCAAAACCACGTCCACCACCCATCCGTCCACCTGTACCCCTCCCAAAGCCTCTACCAGTGCCAAAGTCTGAACCTTGACTGCATGCGAAAATTAAAAAAAAAAATCAACATAAATATCATAAAGCCAAAATGAGAATGTTTTCACCAAAACAAGAACACATATTAGCTGCAGGAATTTATGAAATGACATTAGTAGCCATTGATTGAGTTGTGTTTAAAAAAAGGGTGAAATAGAATGGAACCTGATGGGGTTTATTTCATCCCATTCCATTGAATACTACCTTCATTCTTCGCTTCCCTCACTCCCCTAATTTTATTGCTTACTAATCTTCCTACAATTCCATTCACTTCTGATTCCTTAAACAAAAAAATGAAAGATTTCTCCATTCCATCTTAAAATATGCAATACGGTAATTATATTCCATTATATCCACTCCCATCTCATTCCATTCCACCCTTCATTAGATATCCTATTAGTTTGGTAGGAAAAAACTTGGAATAACTATTCCAATACAGGTTTTTCAGGGTTAAGGAATCCCCATTCCCTCTTGAAGTGATGGTAACACCCTTTCTTGCAGTTGGGAACGAATTAGTAATATATGTTTCATTGTTTATTATTATAATGCTTATTTCCATTCTGTGATGACTCCATGCACCAAACAAGACAACTAAAAGGGAGAACACTCTACTCACCGTTGCCAATCCAAGGCTGGTGTATCAATGAAGGCTTTAATCTTACTGTCTTCATCAGCTTTGTTAGGTGGAGGAGCTTCCGGAATTGAATTGCTTGATTGAACAGGCACTTGATCAGGAATTGTATACAAATCATTGCCAAATTCATCCCAATCTGAATCTTCAGGCTGCCAAGTGGGATGAAGAGGTTAATTTCCATGAGATTGCATTTCAATTGTTAAAAGACAAAAAGAAAAAGAAAAGAGACTCACATATTTCATTGCAGATGTATCTTCAGCTGGTAAGCTTCTGTTTTCAGGGTCAGATTCCACCACCTTATTTTCCACCTTTTGTCTGCAAAAAGACAAGACAATTGCAAGAATTTATCTCAATCGCACAATGTAGTTTCTGGTTGTGGCCTTATATACAAATTGATGACACCCCATTTTAAAAATTTTACAAACACAATGCATGATTAATTGTGAAATTTTCAACAACAGTAATGAGATTAAAGGTTTGAGATAGTACTCTATTTCAGTAACAATAGGTAAACGTGGCCGTCCTGGAACCCGACGAATTAACACTGAGGTATTTTTAGGAATCAACATTTCTTCATCAAGATATTCTGAAATTCCAAACAAACAACTATAAAATCTTGTAAATGTGTTATTCAACAAATGCCTACTATATGAACTACGAAACTATTTTTGTAAAGTTGGGCACGCGTTATTGCAGCCTAACTTCATCTTACCCAGGTCAACACTATATGCTCTTTTAATTTTAAGTAATTTATATTTTTATTATTTTTGTAGGGGAGTGGAAGGTAAAATTCAACTCAAACTTATTTCAGTTAAATACTGTGAGTTTATCCAAGGAAACCCCTCCTCAAAGCTAATGAACATGCAAAAGATTCATTGTTTAAATTTAAAATTAAGCCTCGAATTAAAAACCTAAAACCCTCCCATGTTATCGCCCCAAACCACTAGTTAAAAACAGTAGTTTAATAAAAATCAGAACCAACCTTCATTGGTCTGGGCGTTGGTGACCACAAGGTCGAAATCAGTACCCCTCCCTAAATGCTTGGATTCAAAAATTTTTTCTTTCAAAGTACCAACAGAGATGAAAGGACCGTCCATGGGAATTGAATCATAATCTCTTGCACTCTTAAATTTATAATACACCGCCATGGTATATTTCTCTTTCTATCTATAAAAAAGATTATCTTAGAACCAATAATAACAAGGGACGATAACCAAAGGGCCTGTGAAATAATAATATGAAAAAGGCCCCTGTTATTAAAACTAAAAAGAAATCAAACAGTACAATATATCAAAGCTCTTTTTGTTTCTCTTCTCTTTTTCTTTTTTTTCTTTCCCTCAACTTGCAGATTACTAAGGTTAAGATCGAACAAATCGAACCGCCACGACGACGAGATTTCACTTCTAGAATTCTTCACGAGCAACTGGATGGCGAATCTTCACTTCTTCGCAAAAGTCTGAGTGCACTCAGAATCAAGAGAATTGAGATTCCGTCCAGAGACTCAAAATCAAAGCAAACAGATCGTTATCAAACGATCGAGGATGAAAATCAGAAGAATCCAAATCAGGCGAAGCAAAGCCCTCTCAAATCAGAAATCCGAAGAAGCCGTCACAACAGTTAGCGCAGAGTAGCCGAATCGAATCGAAAAAGAACAACAGGATTCGTCTCTTCGGTGAATAAGCCAAGCCGACGAGCCAGGAAGCGAGAACGCGTTCAGATTCGGAGCGAATCTATCCGATCGGCGGCGACGGAAGCTTCGAGCGCGAATCGCTTAGAACTCCTCCTCCTCCTCCTCCTCCTCCTCCTGCTGGTGGTGGAAGCAGCGGAAAAATCCGAAGCGATTTGGGAGAACGGCGATGCGGATCGAAGATCAGTGGTGGAGAAAAGGAGATAGGGTTAGAGCGATTGGAACCGCATGGTGAAACTAGGGTTGGGAAAGTTTGGGTGAGAGAAGCGGGAGTGAGAAAAGGAGTAAGAGAAAAAAAGAAAGGGTGTGGTTTGGTTTGCTATTGGATGTGGTGTGAGATTTTGGAGTATTCCCAGGCAAACCTCGAAATAATTCCTAGTTTTTATAACTTGAATGAATGAATGAATGAATGAAACACCAGCTAAAAAGTATCAGTTTTTTTATTAGAATATATATAAAAATACGTTTTGTATCATTTTTAAATTTTAATTATACTCCTATATAAAACTGATTTTTAATATAGTTTTATTTTTTATTAAAATATAATAATGATCCTATATAATAAAAAATGTTAAATTTTATAAAAATACTAATGTGTCATTAATTAAATTAATAAAAATATTATTTTAAAATTTAAAAAACTAAACAACTAATTTTAAAAAAAGTTAATCAATCATTCTTATATTTTGGTCTTTATTTTTTAATTCTTTAACCAATTAGTAAGGCGCTTTTATTTATGTGCGTTGGATAATAAATGGTACACAGTTACCGCTTTCTTTTTCAGTAATTTCGCTCCATTAAAGTTTATATCAATTTTGAAAATTACTAGTATATCGGTAATCAAAGATTTTAATTAGCGGTATAAAATCTTCTAAATCAAATGATATTAATTACAGGATATTTTCTTGATTTAATTAAATATAATAATTATCTGTGTAAGTAATTTATCAAATCCTTCGCTTATTTTGAAATAATTTTTATTTTTATTTTATTTTTAACTATTTCAAATTTAAATATATATAGGATACATACTTAAAGTTTACTACCAAATTTTGAAAGTTACTAGTTTAATCAAAGATTTTAATTAATATAAAATCTTCTAAATCAAATGATATTAATTAAAGGAGATTTTCTTGATTCAATTAAACAGAATCATTAAATATAATGACTATCTTGTGTGTGTGTGATAATTTTATAAAATCTTTTGTTTATTTCAATTTTTTCAAATTTAAATATATAAAAGATCCATACTTTATATAAATTATTTTCATGAAAAAATTGTCTTTCGTATTTGGATATTTTGTTTATGGTGTAATTTCTTTTATTTTGATATTTTTATTAGTTCATCTTGTATTTTTAGTCCTTTTCACTTTTTTATTTTCTTATTTAGATTTATATATTTGGTTATTCAATGCATCCTTTTCGAAAAAAAAAATGTACTAATTTCTATTTCTTTTATCGTTTTTCAGCAAGTCAAGTAATTTTGTTCATTGTCTTTTAATATTTTTCAATTTTTTCCTAATATTTAACATTGAAATTTTGTTTGCATCATTATCTTTTAGTGTCATTTTGATTAATATAATAAGATAAAATAAGATAAATATCCAAATTACTATTATGTTTTAGATAATTATCATAGTATAATTGTTTATACTTGTATTTGATTTTTCATTTTAACCAAATAAATATTTACATTATTTATTTAGTTATTTTTTATTTTAGCATTATACTTTAGTATATTTATCAGTGATATTTAAAAATACACAATAACATTACTATACTAATTAACATAATAAAAACATAATGTTTACTAAAGTGTATATTCTTAGTTTAGTTTATTTTATTTTATGCTTGATTAAAAATATTTTAAGATGTAATATTAGATTAATAATAAAATATAATATAAAAAATTAAACAAATGAAACTAAAAGATGGAAGTAAAATAATGTATATTTAAATTAAAACATTATAAAATTTTAAAATCAATTAAAAAAATAAAATTTATAATTACCCAAGATATATTTTTATCCGTAAAATATAATTAAAATTTATATAAAGACATCATTTTAGTTTCTCTCATTTTATATTTTCCATTTATTTTGACAAATATTTTTTTATCAAATACTCGTAATCCAATAAATTAGTTTGATAATTTTCTGTTTTCAGTTAATAACTTTCCACTATCATCTGTCTATTTAGCTAGTTTGTTAACTATTTTTTTTTTATCAAACTTAACAAAGGTTGTGAAACAAATAAATGTACTTTCTTATGTCATATCATCCAATTGTGAAATTACTTAACAATATTAAAAGTTTTTGAAAAATGTTTTTTATAAAACTTTTATAATTTGATAGTGGTCGGTGAATAATACATCAAAGAAACTAATTTTGTTATAAGAAATGTGAAATTTAAGGGGTGGAGGACAACTGATTATAATGAGACCTTTTTTTAAGCTTTAGATCAACTTAATCAATTGTAAAAAAAAAAAGAAATCAATTTAATCAACTTATGGATTTACTCACTAATAATGCCCTTGTCTACCCTGACATTGTGTTTGGTAGGAGGAGAAAAATAAAGAAAGAAACAGGAGAAGTAGGTAGATGAAAAAAAAAGAGAGTAAAAAATAGAATAAAAATAAAAATTATTTAATTGAAGAAAAATAAAATAAAATAAAATAAAATAAAATAAAAATATTTAAATTAAAATTATTTTATAGATAAAAATTTATTATTAAATTAAATTATATCTGTCTTAATATTATAATTATCACTTACTTTTATTATTAATATCTATTTATTATTATTAATTAATTGTAATTATTAATTTTATTATTATTATTTTACTTTATTGTTAAATATATTTATTATTAATAATATTAATTTATTTTTATTAATAATATTATTATTTTATTTTTATCATTAAATATATTTTTTTTAATATTATTTTTTAATTATTATTATACATACTCAATTATATTAATTAATTATATATATAATTGATTAATTGATTATAAACATATATAATTACCAAATATATATAAAAATATTAAATAACACTAATATATTTTATGCTAATTATTACGTTATTCAATAAATTTTAATTAAATTTTTTTATCTTAAACTCACTGTTAGATTTAAATTTATTTAATATTTT
>JAMLFT010003746.1:0-21258 GCA_026544285.1 Pachyrhizus erosus | reverse complement strand
AATATAAAATTTTATATTTAAATATGCACTCTAACAATTGATAGTGTGAATTTTTTTTTATATTTATATTTAATTATGGTCTACCAAATATGAAAATATTATTGACTTTTATAATAATTAATTTAATATTTTTATTTTTTATAGAACTAAAAATTATTTTTAAAGTGTTTTTTTAATTAGTTGATAATATAAAAATTATATTTATAATGTCTCAAAATTAACCTCTAATAAATATTAAAAATTTATTATTTTTTAATTCTTAAATTTAAAAAAAATTGTTTTTAATTCATAATTGTTTTTACTAGTTTTAATTCTTTAACTTTTTTTATTTGGCTAAAAGTTAAGATGAATAAAAAATTAAGAGATTAAAAATAAGAATAAAATAAAATTAAGTAACATCGACTAATAAAAATTAAAAAATATAAATATAAATTCTAAAAAAAATAATAACTAAAAAAATTTGACCTAATATTAAATATAGCTTGTTTCATATACAAACTTTTTAAAAGAACAAGATTTGTTGACCTGAAATGTCGTTATTAAATATTTTTTTACGGTGTCATTATTAAAAAATTACATATTTAATAATTTTTTTATGAATAATAAATTTATCATTACATCGATAAAATTATCATATTTAGATAGTGTAAACTTTTAAGATTTATACTTGACGTGAACGAATTTTTTCTTTATATCAAATATATAAATACATAAATCTAACTTCATCGCGGCATATATAATAATAAAAATCTAAATAAGTTTAACAAAATAAATAAATATAAGTTAAAACAAATACATCAAAATAGGAACCTAAATTCTAGATATAAATTTAAAGTAATTATTAATCACACAATTATTACAATTTTTGTCTGGATCTAGAGAGAGAAGAAGAGAAATATGATTTGTCTTAAGATATAGGATAATAGTTTTTGAAGAAAATATAAAAAAACATATAAAAAAATTAAGCATAAGAGTTCTATTTGAAAAATTTCAAAGTTCAAACCTTTATCACACAATTTACGGTTCTAGAATTACATTCAATTAATACGGCAAGTTTTAATAAAATATTGACTTGAATATCTTTTAGATTTCTTAAATCTAGGTTTAATTTCATTTTAATCCTTTAAATTTAAAAAATAAAACTTTTTTTATCTATTTTAAAAATAATTTATTTTTAATTGTTTTATAAAATTATTGATATTAAGTATTATCGATTTTATTAATATATAATTTTTTTATTTTAACTTGAAACTTTACTAAAAATAATTGAATCTAATACCACACAAACAAGTTAAGATCAAAAATTAATTTATGAATCATTTTAGTTTTTTTTTAATAAAAATTAAAAACGGTCTGTTTCTAAATTAGAAAAAGAAAACAATATTTTTAAATTTGGAGAAAAGAAAAACTAAACCTAAATTTAAAAATTAAAACTATATTTAAGTTGAACTTATTTAGCACCTAAGTTAGAATCCCATATATAATAAAATTCAACATTTTGAAATAAGGTTAACCTTAACTTTAGCCGATGATAAAAGAAACTTAACTTTAGCCGTTTTGATTCATAGAATTTTCTCTGTCAAAAAAAGAAAAGAAGAAAATTCAAAGAATTTTCGTATTGTTATAAATTACTGGTAATAAAGTTATATTCCAACTGAAAACAATGTATATTGATGATTACTTAATCAAATTAAATGAGTATGGCAAGTTGATGATGAAAGGTGATATATATGAAGATGTGGCTATTGCTTATCCATCATTTTCCTCAAAGATGTTTTATTTCTTGAGAATTGGCTTAATGCAAGTCAAGATTTTTTAGCATACGCATCTTCAATTGCCAAAGTGCTTCTGCCACTACCAATTGACTTCTTCTGTGATCTGCTTTTGCTAATCTTAATTTCATAATTTTCTCTTCAAAAATTTATATCAGAAAAAAAAAAAAAACATTCATGTTTAGTGTTATGATTCCAATAATAATAATAAAAAGAACACTTCTAAAACATTCTTCAAGAAATTCTTTGTTGTGTATCTATTGAGAATTTTGAATTGTTTTAAACACAATAATTTTTTAATTATAGTTTTTTAAAACTTTTATTAATTATATGAGTTTAATTTGAATGCAATTCAAATAAATAGATATAATCTTGTATATGATTTTTTTAAACAATTAATTATAGAAACCAACAACGTTAAATTATACAATAATCAATTATTAATATAATGACAATGTAAATTTTTATTTATATATTCATTACGCTGAAAATATATTCAGATCAAACTATTATTATATACTCATTCGCACACCATAAACAATTTATCTTTCCCATTATACAGAATGTAAAAATGCATTTGGAGGAAACTTCTATAGCCATGCATTTGAAAGGAAAGGTTTTGTGCCTAAAGTATCAAACAAACTAGAAATTCTTAAACACATAAAATCATTGCCATTGGCAGTACAGAGATTTCTGCTAACTAAACCACACTATGATCATAAGCAAGTGGTCTAACATCTTTCATTACAACCTAACCAAAGTTTAGGATCACTTCATTAGATAAAAAGTTGAATGAAAATATTTTATGCTTACTATGGTGATTTTTTGTAAGATGAAAAAAATATTATAATTTGAGACATTGATATGAATTTGTTTCTTAAAAATGATATTTTTTTTTGTTTATTTAGATTTTTTTATATTTTAATCTTTTAATTTTTTATTATATTTTAGTTTATGCTATAAGATAATTTTTTAGTTTTAATTTTTAAAATTTTTTAAATGATGATAATATTAATGTTGACAGTTTAATTATATATTCCAAAAAATTGATAGAACAATTATATATATATTTTTTTGTCAATTTATGTTTTTAATTTTCATTAATTAGTTTAATATCATCAATTATTTTTAACAAATAAAAATTTAAAAATACAATTTATTGAAAATGTGATAAATCATTAGACTATAAAAATCATTATTATGATCATTTAATGTTGCTACTTAATAATAAAAATAAAAATAAAAAAATAATCTTTAAAATATTAAAATAAAAATAAAAATAAATGATCAAAATAAAAAAAATCTTTTAATAATTAAATTGATATTTAAACTTAATTCTAATGATAAAATTGAGTTCAACTATGTGAGACAATTTATTTAAATTGTTAATTACATGATTCAAGCCATCAATTTATACAACTTTTAAACACGTATTAACTTAATAAATTAAAAATGAGTTTATTAATTTTTTTCTTTTTTTTCTCTTTTTATTTAATATATATTTCGTGCTCTATTAATAACCTATAATCACAAATAAAATATTTGATGGATTGTTTAGTTGATTTTTTTTACTACAATTTTTGTATTCTCCAATTTTAATGGAGTCATTAGTTTCTTTTTTTAATGATAGAATTGTAATCAAAGACAGGAAAATACTACGACACTAATTTTCATGACCTTGTATGAGTTCTTAGCATGTGTCAATCTTCTTGATTATGCTTAAATTAGTTTTCATGGTAATAATTATTATACATACTTTTGTCTTTTATTTTATGCCACTCATTATTTTTTTTTTCTTTTATTTGTACTACATTTATTTTTAATTTAAGTATATTTTTTATATTTAAATTTAGATTAATTTTGTTTTTATTTTCTAAATTTAAATTTATTTTTTTAATTATCAATTTCAAAATATATTATTTTCAATTGCTTTTGACTAATTTCTAGCAGTATTTTTACATAATTTGTGATAAA
Source organism: Pachyrhizus erosus (assembly GCA_026544285.1). Taxonomy (NCBI): domain Eukaryota; kingdom Viridiplantae; phylum Streptophyta; class Magnoliopsida; order Fabales; family Fabaceae; genus Pachyrhizus; species Pachyrhizus erosus. The sequence continues at coordinate 17,512 of JAMLFT010003746.1, read as the reverse complement.
AAAATTTATTGCAGAAAAGGTTAAAATGTATTTTTTTAAAATTAAAGAAAAAATTTACATTTAGAGGACCAAAACAAAAATAACATAAATTTGAGGAAACAAAAATATATTAAAACCTTCATTTAACTTATAATAATGGATTCTAGAGAGAATTTAATTTTAACATGTATAAAAAGTGTTTTTAAAATTAATTTATATTTATATTTTATTATTTTCAGTAGTTAAAAATTTAAAAATTAAGAGTTAATTTTTTATATGAAAAGACCAATATATATTATTTTTGCAAAATAAAAAATAAAATTGGATATAAAACTGAAAAAGGTCATATTTACTAAACTTATTTAAGCCTAAATTTGTTAATTATATTATGCATTTAGTGATGTTTTATTTTTATTTTTATTTTGTTCGACTAGTGTTTTGGAATCAATCAAATTCCTCATATATTGGATAAAGCGCTGGGCTTGGACCATGGGCCATGGGCTTCGAAAACTGTTTAGTTTTGCACAGTTTTTTCAGTTGGGCCTCAAAATAAACATTCAATTTAGCTACAGTTGTTAAGTTCAAGATATTTTTTTTCTACAGGTATTATTTTTCAGAAGCAATCTTATTTCAAAATATTAAACGTGGCATTTTTCTCAGATAAAAATTCAAAACTTAATTCACCATTATGAGAAACTTAATCCTTTGCTTTTGATTTTTGAGAAGGCGTTTTTGGGTGCTGGAAGAAACACTCAATTCTGTTTCTGTTATCGCGCAAGTGATTAAAAAAACTAACACTAATTCATCACAAACAAGTAAGTTCCCATGACCAGTAACGAGTTTCGATTCTTCTTGTCCTGCGACATCAATCTTCCGGTCACTTTCCGCGTCGAGCATCTCGAAGGCAATTTGCCCCTTCCCAAATTCCCCAATTCAGGTTTGTTTCTCCCTCTTTTCTAGATTACTCATTTGATGCTTTAATTCGCCAATTAGTTTCTCTCGCTTTTGAGCTCTCTTGCAATCCAAAATGTCCGTCAATTAAACTTTGTGATTCATTGCGCACTTCATAGTTTCGTGTTATTTGCTGATTGCAGAAAATAATACCCCCACGGAGAATAGAACCACTGAGCTGTCTGTGGAGTGTGCATTGTACATTGATGGTGCACCGTTTGGCCTTCCCACCAGAACAAGGTTATTATATTTTCATTTGAGCTACTTTGATTCTAGTATTAGAGAAATGTTAGAAACATGCTTTATTCTAACACGCTCATTTAGACATACTATCTCTTCTAATTTTGTATTTTTCAATAAATTTTAACTCATAAGAGTGTGTTCCTAGCAGTATATACTTCGCAAGTGACACAACTTTGGTATACAAGTTTGAGAAAAGCTACAAACACACTTTTTCTCACACTTTTTTCATCGGTTGAAATTCATTCAAAATCCCACAATTTTGTGAGTCTCACATCTTGTTTAACGGATCCCTCCTTATTTTGCAATTTTTACTAAATTTTAACCAATACGAGAGAATGTCTTAGAAATAGTGTGTAAGAGTGTATTCCTAGCACCCCTCTAGAAGTTTGGATCCATGATACCTTTCTAGTTTCAGCTGATGTACTTATGTGATAAGATTTATTATACTGATTTAACTCTTCAATAACTCTTTTGTATTCATTTCCACGTGCTTCAACCTGTGTAGGTGTTTTGTTAAAAATAAAGATTTGAATACAATTGTGTGGAATTTTTTTATTAAGTTTTGGAATGTTTTCTCTTGGTAGCTCATATTTATTACCCAATCAGCATTGTGGTAATAATAATATTATGCTCATATTTTATTGTATTTATAAATTTTGATATTTTTAAATCATCTGGTGAAGGTTGGAGTCCACAGGACCATCATATTGTTGGAATGAGCTCATCACTTTGACAACTAAATATCGAGACTTAACTGCTCAGTCACAACTCACCTTCACTGTAAGTTGCAACTTTAGCTTACAAGCTTATTTATGCATCCTTCAAGTAGTGATAGTACAAAACTTGTTTTGTGTCCATATATAGATTGTTGCAAGAATTGAAATCTGGTTATGTTTTTCCTCACATAATATAAAATTATGTCTAGATTTTATTAGCTTCTAGCCTTCTACAAAATTTACTTTAAAATTTGTAAAGTGTGAGCTTTTATATTTTGGTACTGTTGTTGTGTGAATAATAGGTTTGGGATCTTTCACATGGTGAAGGATTGATTGGAGGAGCCACAATTCTTCTCTTTAATAACAAAAAGCAACTCAAAACTGGGAAGCAAAAGCTTAGGCTTTGGGCAAGAAAAGAGGCAGATGGAACATTCCCAACTAGTACACCTGGAAAGGTAATGAACATTTTAAGTGACCATAAGTGCCATTTTTTGTTTTTGTTTAATTTTATGAAATCTTTTAGTTCCCTAATGAACATACTTTGGTTTGTCCTCATTAGGTCCCTAGGCATGAGCGTGGGGAATTGGAGCGATTGGATAAACTTGTGAATAAGTATGAACGAGGTCAAATTCAACGAGTGGATTGGTTGGATCGCCTCACATTTAAAACTGTGGAGAGAATCAAGGAACGTGAAAGCTTTAAAAATGGAAGTTCTCATCTGTACTTGGTTGTAGATTTTTGCAGTTTTGAGCATCGAGTTGTTTTTCAGGTATTATTTTCTTGCCTCCTAGTTGTGCCATTGCCCAAAGAATTAGTCTCACAACAGTGCCTATGGGGATACTTGGACAAACAACAAAAATGTATATATGTATTTAGTAAAATGATAACATGGCAAACTGGTCCCTCCTCCCCTTATGTGATATACTCCTGCATCAAATGGTTTTTGTATTTATGATCTCCATGTTTAGTTTAGTAATTTGAAGTAAATTTAGTTGTACATGTAATCCTTAGAATATAGTGTTGGGTTTGCAAGTGTTAAAGAATAGAAGAAAAGACATGAATGGATTGAAAATTGTGTGTCTGAATACAACATGGATAGGAGTTTATATAGACATAATAAATCAATTACAATTAATTGGAAGAGATAAAATACTTGTTAAGGTTAGGAGAGAAACGAAAATAACCTTTTTGAGAATAATGATAACATGGGAATACACATTTAAAGGAGTGAGCAGAGAGTTTGTCACAACCTAGAATGAGATTGCGAACAAAATAGGTAGAACCAAGGGCATGTGAGGGAAAATTACAGAGAGGAAACTTTGGAAAGAGGATAGAATGGGAAATTTGATCATTGAGGACAGAGGATGACATGCGATTAATGATGTAGCACGTTGTGAGGACAACATCGCTCCAAAAACAATGGGGAACATGATTGTGAATGAGAAAAGTCCGAGTAATTTCAATGACATGTTTGTTCTTGCGTTCAGCCACACCATTTTATTGAGGCGTATGAGGGCAAGATGTTTGATAAAGAATTCCTTTGGATACCATAAACTACTGAAATTGATGAGATAAGTATTCACAAGTATTGTCATTGCAAAGAGAACAGATAGCGATACTGAATTGTGTTTGTATTTCATTATTAAAGTTTTCAAAGATAGAAAATAATTCAGATTGACTTTTCATTAAGCAAATCTGTGTACAACGAGAAAAATCATCAATAAAATAAAGAAAATATCTAAAACTAGATACACTATTAGTACAAGAGGAACCCTAAACATTGGAGTGAACTAAGAAAAAGGGAGATGTAACTCACTTATTGACTCTGTCAGAGAATGACTGGTGGATGTGTTTCCCTAACTGACATGACTCACAATGTAAACTAGACAAAGTTTAGAGGCTTGACACCATCTTCTGCAGTTTAAGAAGATTGGGACGTCCTAGTTAAGCATGAATCATCATTGGGGAGACAACAGATGCACATACCAACGGTGAAGCAAAGAGATAGTATAAACCATGTGACTTACATCCACGCCAATCAATCCGTTCTTGCAAGGTCACAAAATGTTTAGTAAAAGTGAGAACAAAGTCAAGGGATTGAGTGAGACAAGTGACAAATAGTAAATTAAAAGGACAATCAGGTACATAAAGAACAAAGTCAATAGTAAAAGATGGGAGTGTTTGGGTAGTGCCAATGCCTAAAGCTTGTGTTTGAGTATCATTGGCAGAGGTGATGGAAGGAAAATAACCATTTGTAGAAAGTGAAGAGAAAAGAGAATGGTTACCAAATCAAATGCACCATAATCAAGTATCCAAGGACTTAAGGAAAGGGATTAAGAGAGGCAAGCAGAAGATTTACTAATGTGAGCTATCGAAGCAATAGTACTAGGAATTTATTGACTTTCATACCACCAAAGCAGGAGTCATTCGAGGTTGATCAATTGGCTGTGTCGGGGTCATAGGTGGATTAGTAGTGGATGTCTGAGTAGTATTGGCTGGACAAGGGGGTTTACCATGCAACTTCCAACACCGACCAATGATGGTCATTACAATGATAGTGGTCACACTTATATTTACTTGTGGAGTTAGAGGAGCCTAAGCATGAATGTGCAAAATTACCACTTTGAGAAACGACTAAAGTATCTCCTAAAGTAGGAGAGGGTGATTCAATGGTAGATTTGGGTGGAATCTAGAGAAGTACAAAAGATGCAGATGTCATCGCTGGGATCACAAGGGATCCAAGAATTTGATCATGCGTAGCAAAGTACTTCGGGGGCAAGCCATAAGGGCCAAAGTAAGAAGATGCCACACATCAGCAGTCGTGAGTCCGTCTAACTTGCCACGCACTGCCACAAGTGCTGTTTTGCACTAAAGAAAAACAATGCATGAGAGTGCGTGAAGCTTTCTCTGTTGATGTTGCATATATCCGCAAAAAATGAGTCCGAGGGTGGGTTCAAATGCCAGAAAAGTTGCCAGAAAAAATAGTCACTGGAAAAGTTGCTAGTATAGTGAAGAATGAACTGGAGAAGATACATGGTTCGCTATTAAAATTTTCTCTAAGGATAGTGAGTCCACTAGGCAGGCACAATTTTCTAGAGACTCTAGATACCATGTTAAAGAATAGAAGGAAGAGACATAAATGGACTGAAAATCGTGTGTATGAATACAATACAAATGATAGTTTATATAGGCATAACAGATCAATTACAATTAATTAGAGGAGATATAGTTTTTTCTAGATAAAAATAATATGCCTAAATACTTTATTTCTTGAATTACATCATACCGATTTCCTTATTTTAAACAGCAAGCATCCTACATTTCAAAGAATGTTAACACTCCATGCATAGACCATCTAAAGTTATTGAGGTATCCTACCCTGACTGGTGTAAAGTTATCAGTTTACCAAGCAACCCTGAATATATTGATGCAGTTTTTCTTTTTAATCTTCAACAATATAATCTGCTGATACAGATCCTACATATGCACTAACTCTTATTTGTTATAAAATGTAGGAATCAGGTGCAAATTTTTTGTTGCCTTCCCCTATAGCTTCAACCAATGATATTGTTATTGTCTGGGATCCAGAAGTGGGAAAGATAAATCCCTCTGAGCACAAACAGTTAAAGCTGGCCAGGAGTTTGACCCGTGGTGTCATAGACAGGGATCTAAAGCCAAGCTCAAATGAGAGAAAGTAAGCTTAAACTTTTGTGCCCAGATTTAATTTCCCTGTTATATCTATGATCAGATTAATGTTGAGAGTGATTTACCACTTCAGTACTTGAAATGGTTAATTTGTTCAGTGACATATATCATCAATGGAGAGGCAAATGCACTTAACATGTTAATGAAGTTTCATTTCCACCCACGAAGAGTGGACACTTAAAGAAAGGGGACATGTTCATATCAGACTTGATGCTGAACTTCAAGTACACATGGACATGTCAAATTTTTTTGTGTAATGAAGTTAGTGTCAGTGACCGTAGTTCTTAGATTACCACATTTTAATAGCAGGTGGTTCCAAACTAAATGATTTCAGATTTGACTAGGATTTATTTAAAAATTTAACTAAAGTAAAAAAATGTAAAATATGGCCTGATTTACCTTAAGAATTTTTCAATTGAAAAGGAAAATATATTAATGTGAAAAAATTGAAATAAAGTATTTACATGCAGGACCCTGTGGCCTTTTCTTTTTGAAGGGATTTAAATCATAATCTGTAGGATAAATGAAAATTTAATAAACCGTCAAAATGTCAGTTGAAGAAAATATTGCGATTGTTCTGTTATTTGTCTTAGTTGCAAAGACTGGAAATTTTTTATCAAGTGTAAATAGTAGCTCTTCTGACATAAACCTTTTTTTCATTTTTCTATTTGGTTCTGTTATGAACAGCATTTTCTTCCCTCTATAGTATTGTACTTCTTTATCAATTAACATATTGATGGTTGTTTAACCTTTTTATTTGATCCTTTATTTCAAGGTCCATTCAGAGAATACTAAAATATCCACCAACAAGGACTTTGAGTGGAGATGAGAGGCAGCTGTTATGGAAATTCCGCTTCTCTTTGATGTCTGAAAAGAGGGCTCTTACAAAGTTCCTGCGTTGTGTTGAATGGAGTGATGTTCAGGTTGGCCTTTTAGCATCTTGGAAATTAGTAATAGATATTATTATATATGATTTTGGGCATGTTATAGGAATGATACTTAAATGTAATGAGGTATTCTCAAAGTAGTTAATAGCACGTGATAGAGTGCTATTGCACTATCACAGGCTGATCCTGCTCCTCACTTCTCTGTCATGTCATGCCTGGCCATTTCTGGTGGAGCAACACAATTTGTGGCCTAGATTGCAACATCTTGCGAGAAGTGCATGGCAGCTGGGTCTGAAGACTCTTTTGCTCCAGAATCAGTGTTGTTTATGCCTTATGGGAGGTGGGGATCCACAAAATGCCAAACCATATTAATCTAAGTTTTGTTTATTCTTGTCACCATCTTTGTTCCCAAGCCCTAGCTTTGGTCCTGCTGTGTTCTCTATACATAGCATCTCTAATCATGTCACACAGCCACCCAAACCCTAAACTCTAAATCTGAGTATTATTTTGACTTCTGTGTGCCGCTCTATTCTTTGCATCCTTTGGGTTCTGTTTAGAGGAGATTTCTCATTCTATTTTTATTTATTTCTGAATTCTTTTGATGATTTTTCAATTCTACTATTCCTTTTTTTAAATCATATTTTTAATTTTGTTACTTTTAATTGCATTGTTAATAGTGTTTTTAATTCCATTATATTTTAAATTATGACTTTTTTTATTTTAGTTTAAAATGTGCATTTTAATATGTCTATCTTTTGTTTCCTCTTTCTTTAACTTGTGTTCAGATAGGTAACCTTATGTTGCCCTTTTCTTGCTGTAGTTTCTTGTTCTCTTTTACATTACTTTACTCTTGTTATTTACTTTCGTGCTTGACTTAAAACTATGACTTTTTATTATTAATTATGAAGATGCCTTTAATCATGGGTATTTTTCTTTTGAGCATCTATGTATATGTCATACAAGCTGTTTAATTTATATCTAGAAATTTCATAATAGCAGTCATCTCACAATCTGCTGTTCTGCTATAGAAGTTTAGCGGTTCGCTGCTTCGTGCCATCTGTTGATAACAATGGGTCTTCTCCTGAGTCACGGCAATTTACCACAAACCTTAAATTGTAGCTTTCTCCATACTGCATCAATTCATTACGGGGGGGGAATAATTGAAGAAATTTATATTTTGTGAAATTGTGTATTGGCTGATTTTTAATTAATCAATTGGAGATCCTAGTGTTTCTTTCCTTTAGAATCAAATCCATTTCTAAAAGGGGGGGGGGAATAATTGAAGAAATTTATATTTTGTGAAATTGTGTATTGGCTGATTTTTAATTAATCAATTGGAGATCCTAGTGTTTCTTTCCTTTAGAATCAAATCCATTTCTAAAAGGGTATCTAGCATGAAATTCTATTCTACAGGTGATCTTGGGAAAAAAATATATTGGGCAAATTGTGGCCATTTGCATATATATATATACTTAAAGAAAAGAAATGATATTGAACTGTCTGAGATAACTTCCTCTCAGCAGCAAGGCTCTTTTTATATATTTGAAGGTAAAACGTTAAAGCAAATACAGCGATACAAGAAAGAACAGACTGTAACGCTGCACAACAGTGTTGCAGTCTACTGCCTTAAGCTGACAAGGAAAAGACAAATACAATAAAATATCAAAATACAAATAAATCTTAACATATATATATATATATATATATAGTATTCTGCGGTAGGCTTTTTGGGTCTCACATGATCATTGTCTCTGTGGAAATATGTAAACCATTTTTTTTGTTTCTATTCATGGAACGTTTACTTGAGCCCTAGTCATCAAATCTAGGATGCAATACAACATAGATCAAGAATGATTATAAGTGAAAGAGTAAAAAAGGATTTAGATCTGAATGGCCTCTCTGTAGTGGCTTTTGATGCAACACAACGGTGTCGTTGCTTTCATGTAGCCAAACCCTACAAGTGGGATTTGGGAAAAAACTTTGTTTTTATTTTTGTTAATTGATTTTTTGTTTCTTGAATAATTGTCTTATCTCTATTTGTCTTTCTATTTTTCTTGAATTCCTAATGCTAAAAAATGGTGGTATAAATTCTCATTGTCTAATGCTATTTTTATCCAGGAAGCAAAACAAGCATTAGAATTGATGGGCAAGTGGGAAATGATTGACGTTTGTGATGCACTGGAACTTTTGTCACCTGTTTTTGAAAGTGAAGAGGTAATTATGCAGAGATATTTGGGAAAATTGTACTCAATATGGGTGTAGGTCCGCGTTTATATTAATTAGGTTTGCGGTTCAATTTAGTACAAAGAAAACTCTATGCATTAATCATGTGTGTAATGCCCTTAATGCATTAATCACTTGAGTTATACACTTAAAAATATCAACAGACAGATTGGTAAGAACCGTACTATACTTAATTGCCAACAAACATATCGGTAAGAACTAAGAAAGTTTCTTTCTAGTTTTCCTACATATTACTTACTAGTTTGAAAAAAACAATCGTTAAGAAATTTTATCAGATAGCAGAGAGGAAAATTACAATTTGGGACAAGGGGAGAGAATAATATATCTTCTAGAACTGACAACTGGATTCAACAAAGAGCAAAGCAAATCAGCCCAATCCTCTGTATCTCAGAAAGTGAAATTCCCTAGATACAGCCATGAAGTTGAACACCAAAGAAAGGCCATAAGCATAACATTATATCCTATACCAAGTGTATGATCAAAGATGACATTGTACACCCAGCCTTACTGTTGGTATAGATGTATCACTTAATATTGCAACAATATTTTTATTCAATACGAGGGATGGATGCACCTTTAGAGAACTTTATGAGGCTGTTGCTTAATTGCTCATTTCAGGTCCGTGCTTATGCAGTTAGTGTGCTTGAAAGAGCTGAAGATGAAGAGCTTCAGTGTTACTTGCTTCAATTGGTTCAGGCTCTTCGGTTTGAGCGTTCTGACAAATCTTGCCTTTCTCATTTCCTTGTCCAGCGTGGTAGGTGTATGGGAGTTTAAGTGCTATTTCAGGTGCCGATTCTAGTTATACTAGGCTCTTTTCTGAAAGAAACCTAAATTTTGACAGCATTATGCAATATTGAATTGGCAAGCTTTCTTCGCTGGTATGTGGCTGTTGAACTTTATGATCCTGCATATGCCAAACGATTTTACTGCACTTATGAGATTCTGGAGGAGAATATGATGAAGGTTTGAACTCAAATTTCTTAATATCTGAGAATTTGCTTCTGCGATTTTTTATTATCATGATAAATTATTTTGCCTCTTGTTTAGATTTGGAAAATATATTTTGTCAAGATGTTGCACATTGCTTCATTGCTGCAAATTTGGAATAGCTAATCCATTTCTGCTTCATTTGTACTCCTACATTAAAAAATCTTTTCATATTTCACCTTATTTGAAATTCGTCTTACTCTATGAATAAGTATTTTTCTTTAATAATTTATGTTTCCATAATGTACACCTTGAAGAAGCATATCAGATATATATTTAGAAGACAAAGTAAGAATTTTGTTCTATAATAAAAAAAATTGCATGTCATCATGCTTTCACTTGTGTGGCATTAAAAAATTTGATTCTACATCATGTAACAAATTTTTTATGAAGGAACCTAACTGATGCTAGTCTTGCAAGATATTAAGCTCTGTTAATAAATTAAAGGTGATGAAAATGCTAGTTGGAGTGATTCATTATGGAACTTGACATTATGCTCCTTTGTCTCAGATGGCAGCTGGGGTGAATGGAGAGGATGATGGGCTTAAACAGTGGCAGAGTTTGGTACGCCAGACAGAATTGACTGCTCAGTTGTGTTCAATCACTCGAGATGTAAGGAATGTTCGTGGTAATACACAGAAGAAGATTGAAAAGCTTAGACAACTACTTTCTGGTCTTCTTAGCGAACTTACCTATTTTGATGAGGTATCAATCTAACATGAAGCTGTATGGTCATTGATTGTTTTCATCTTTTAGTTTACCCTTTTACTTTAATTAATGACTCATCTTTAATAAACTGTTAATTTCCACTATTGATTTTATTTCCAATAATTATATCTAGTGAATTCTTAGAAAGTTCTTTAACTGTATGTTTATTATTGCTATGTTTCACTTGTAGCCAATACGATCACCTTTGGCACCAGGTGTCCTCATTACTGGGATTGTGCCTTCAGAGTCATCAATATTTAAAAGTGCATTGCATCCTTTGCGCCTTACTTTTAGAACAGAAAATGGTGGAACTTGTAAAATCATATTTAAAAAGGGAGATGATATTCGGCAGGACCAGTTGGTATTCCTACTAATCCTTCTTCTGTCACCCTGCTATGCATGCAAACAAATTCCTGTGTATATATGTGTATTGATGCACCGAAAACCACAGGCCTGTCCATGTGTTCATGCACACTCACTCACGATGGATATTTAGAAAACATGAGTTCATTTACATAAATGTGGGTTTATGTAGGTTGTTCAAATGGTATCACTAATGGATCGATTGCTTAAGTTAGAAAATCTTGATCTGCACCTAACACCATACAAGGTGCTAGCAACTGGACAAGATGAAGGCATGTTGGAATTTATTCCATCCCGTTCATTGGCACAGGTATGGTGATATATACTTTTTACAAGCTGTTTCTTGTACTAGCACATAGTCACTGCTTATTTTTGTTTCAGAAGGTTTCTTCAATATTTGACATATAGTAAGAGTTTAATTTTGATCCATTTTTTAATATATAGTTGTAACATATTAACCTTTGTTAACTGACAAATGCTTGTTGATTTAATGCTTTGGTCTTTTTTTGTCTTTACTTTCATATCTGCTTGTGCATTGTGAATTACTTGATATTATCAGTTGAAGGAATTGAAAAAATGATTCATTAACTTTAAGCATCAGGACATAGAAGAAAATATTAAAAATATCTTGAATTTTGTTGTGATGTTTTAGCATAGCCACTTGATTTATTTACATGCACAATTTTGTCCAAGTTTATATGTTTAGTAGCTAATATTTTTGTGAAATATTTTATTTTATTTCTTCAGATAGTGATTTACAAAATTGTTCACATTTGGAATAGGAATTCAAATACCTACCAGGTTGCTAATTACTAACTGATATTGGGTATTGAAATTTATTAGTTGAAGTTGAACACTTAGCTCTTTATTTTGACATTCAGTAAATGTTCATGTTGGTTGTAGGATACACAATCTTGCAATTGCTAGACTAAATATATAATCTTTTCATGTCTAGATTTTATCAGAGCATCGTAGCATCATAAGCTATTTGCAGAAGTTTCATCCTGATGACCATGGACCTTTTGGAATTACAGCCACCTGCCTTGAAACGTTTATAAAAAGCTGTGCTGGGTACTCTGTTATCACATATATACTTGGTATCGGAGACAGGTGATTGTTAATTTTATTTATTACACATCATTTTCTATCTAAACATTTAAGCTTTGTTATTATATTTCTATTTCGATACTTCTATTTGGTTCTTGTGATGTGCTGCTGAGATCACTTATACAACCTCCCCCATGTCCCCCACCCCCAATGAAATGGGGGAATCGGTTTTAAGGTTTAGGTTGGCGTGAAGCAAGGATAGTTATTCTTTTGGGTGTCTTGTGTGCTATTTATTAGTCAATCAGAAATTTTACAGTCAGGATTTGTGAAAGTTGGACATGTTATTATAAAATTATCTACTTCTTTTGGTTCTATGATTTTAACATGTTTTAAGAGGTCTTTGTCTTTTGCCCTTGCACTGGATAGGTTGCTTTGTGGTTTTTTGACAATCTGATTATGGTTATGTTCAGTATTTTAAAAGCAAGACTTGTACTAAGGAGCTTTTTATATTTTAAGAGTTTAACACCCAATTCGGTCCCTTCAAAAAATTATTCAACCCAAATTGATCCTTAAAGATAAAAACTCACCAAAACGTCCCTCAAGATTCCAAGTGACACTTTGGGTCATCAATTATTCTCCTCCTATTTTAGTACATATAGTCCGTAAAAATGTGAATGTGTAATAATTTAGTCTTTGAAAGAAAATCATTAGTGACCCAAATTAGTCCCTGGAAATATTAACAAACATGAATGAAGGACTAAAATGTCATATATTTGTAATATTGAGGGACCATTTGGTGACTTTTTTTTTTCTTCAGATACTAAATTGGGTTGAGTGATTTTTTTAGGAATCAAATTTGTATGTGCTTATTTTAATGTACTACTTTTTTTACTGTTCTACTGGTTATGAGCTTTTGAAAGATGTTACATCCTCTTTTTATTTTATTTTTTATTTTCTTAGTAATAAAATTTTGTAATTGATTGAAAACATTTCGGCACTTAGTTTGGTAAGTTTGAAGAGCTGGGAGAAGCTAAATTTCATTTCTGAATTTTTGTCACAAATGATTTGTTACAGAGGCTGATAGTAGCTCAGTATGTGTATGGGCTAACCCAGGTTGGTTACAATAGTAATGTTATCTGTAAATGTAACTAACTGAGTCAGTTACCGCTGTATAAGCTTGCTGCTATAGTAAGATGCGTCTATAACTAAAAGAAAATATCCTATATACTCACTGCCATGGGTCAGACTTGTGAAAGAGCTCAAGCACATTGAAGAAACCGAGGAAAGAAAGGTTTAGTGAGTGAATCTGAACAACCAGCAGCTAGCTGAAACTTTTTCACAAACAAAAGACAGGCACAACTCTGTTAGGAACCAAGAATAGAAATGAGAAAGAAAAGAAAGAATTTATTGAATATGATGAAAACAAGGAATAGAAAAGAAATCTCTCCTCCAAGAATTAATACTCAATTTATGAAAGACAGCACATCTCAATGATCCCTTCTATCCTTCCTCCCCTATTGGTATCTATTAACCCCTCTAATTTACTAACTACTTAATATTCTAACTCTGCTAACTACTAACTCCCCCCTCCTCATAGTCTTAACGAACTCCATATGGGTCTTGACATCGAGAACAAGATTACAAGTGAGGGACTCAGCACTCAGATTGCAACAGAGAACCCGAGGTCTGGAAAGGAACAAGTCCATTGGTCAGAGTCTGAATCAATAATAAGTTCAGTCCTCAAGAAAATACTTAAAATACCCCTGTAGTGTTAAAACTAAATTTTAAGGGCATTTTCAGGGTTTCTGCCCTGTCAATGACAATTTGCATGTGCTATAGCAGCTGCAATGGTTGTGACACCAAACCATGATGCTATAGTGTTCAAATGGTGGCTAGTTGCCAGTCTGCTGCTATAGCATGCCATTGACAACCTAGGTTTCCACTGAACTACTCCCCCACTCATTCCATCTATTAAAGAAGATAAAGGCTAAAAGGGGGAAGAGGAGGTTGAAAATAAATAAATGAGGCTCTCAACCAATTTCTAAATAAAAGTTAATATTAATATTTGAAAATTAAGTGCTGCTTCTATATGTCTTTCTTTAACTGTGTTGAATTTTTGAATTTATACTGCATTTAACTCCCACATAGCATCCAAGATTGTTTCCCCATTTTCAAGTGAAGAAAGATAAAATAGGTTCTTAGAATGTGAGTTGTGAACTTTACTTAACCCTACAAAATTGGCATGTAAGGTGAGGGTTGTTTCTCACTTATATACACTAATTTAGTCATACCACTAGTCAACATGGGATCTGTAACACATCCCCTCACGTCAAAAATTGGATATCTTGAGCATGAAATTTGTAAGATTGGACATTTGTAAGTGGTCTGATAACGGTCCAATAACGGATGACATGATAGACTCAACAACAATCATTAAAATAAGCTTTGATATCATATTAGAATGTGAATTATGAGTCAAACTCAATACTACAAAATCAATCTGTAAGGTGAGAGTTGTCCTCTATTTATATAAACTAATTTAGCCATGTCATTAGTAGGTGCGGAATCTCCAACATAGGTTATATCACATTATTCTAAAGTTTATGAAGTATACATGTTGCTTGTTCAGTGAATTTATATTATGTTTCTATTAAAAGTGAACTTGTTTTTGTGCAGGCACTTGGACAATCTCCTCCTTAGAAATGATGGACGTCTTTTCCATGTTGATTTTGGTTTTATTCTTGGGCGAGATCCTAAGCCATTTCCACCACCAATGAAGCTCTGCAAGGAAATGGTTGAGGCTATGGGTGGAGCTGAAAGGTACAGTTCCCATTGGATGATTCACTTTAGGTTCAAGACTGTGGTTGTGATTTGTAGCTTAAACTGTGAGATAGTGATTGATTTCTGTCCCCCATGCAGCCAATATTATACAAGGTTTAAGTCCTATTGTTGTGAAGCATACAACATTCTTCGCAAATCTAGTAACCTAATTTTAAATCTATTTTACTTAATGGCGGGTTCCAATATTCCTGACATAGCTTCTGATCCTGAAAAGGGGATTCTTAAGGTGAGTTTCCTCATGTTTCAATAAATGTTAAAACTGTTCATTTGTTCTTATATCAAGAAATTGTGGCTGTACAGCTTCAGGAGAAGTTTCGGTTGGACTTGGACGATGAAGCCAGTATACATTTCTTCCAGGATCTTATCAATGAGAGTGTGAGTGCATTATTCCCTCAGATGGTTGAGACCATCCATCGTTGGGCTCAATATTGGCGGTAACCCCAATATTTATTGAGTGTCTTTACACTGAGTAAGTAACCAGGTAATTTTTTTTCTGAGGAAAACAGGTACAACCCGGTTTCTATCTTGACTGATATAGGTTTTAGTTTCCAACTGTAAGTTTTGATGTACGACTTCAACTTTCAGCTTTCAATTTAAATCATAATCATTCCAAAGCACCTGGCCGTGGTTCTAAATAAAAAATGCAATATTGACATATGATTATTGGTAACTGATTGGAATATCATAGTACCTGCATTTTTCATTCCCTTTTGATGAATCTGCAGCATTTTCTATTATTTATAGTTGCTTATGTCAAACAACTGAAGATCTCTGCATACTAAACATTGAAATGGAGGTTATTTTAGGTTTTTTTTTTCTCACATTGTCTCTCTTGTTTGCAGCATCTGATGCTGTCTTTAGGCTTCTGAGCAGCATCTAATTTCTAAACCAACTATCCTGAAGACAGTAACATTGTTGGCAACTATGTAAATCTCTTTCATTCTTCTGGTTACGGTTGCATCGAGGCGGCAGCACAAGTTAAAAAATCTTTATCATGATGCACACACTAATGTTCCATTAGGATAAATTAACCCTTTGTCATCTGTAAAGAAATCCTCTTACCTGGTCATAATCTACAGTCCGATGTATATCTTGTAAATAACTTTTGCTATATCGGAAACTAATGTTTAGCGTTACATCGAAAGAAACCTAAATTCTACATATAAATCCAAATTAATTATCAATCACACAGCTATTCGTACAATATTAGTCTGAGTCTAAAAAAACAAAAAGAGAAAATTAGATTTGACTTAAGCTATAGTAAAAAAAAAGTTTCTAAATAAACATAGGAAATAGAAAACAAAAAATTTGAGCAAAATATTATTTTAAAAGCATGCATAACATTTCAATATAATTTATATTACATTGCATTTAAAATCTTGAAAAGAATTGAATTGATCCATTCTTTTCTAACTTTCATTTTTTTGTTTTGTAATTTTGAACTTTTATTTTAAGCCATTAGATGTAAACTCAATTTAAAAACATTCAAAGCTCCGGTGCAAACGGTCGTGTCACATTTTTTAGCTCTAGATTTCTTGTCAATCGATCTAGCAATTTTCAAATAAGGTTACATGAAATTTGCTCCTTTAATTCAAAAACATCTGTTCATGTATAACTTAAGCTTTCGAAATATATTCATATTCTGGTAACAGTTATAGCGCAAACTAATATAAGAAAAACGTTAGCAATATAACTTTTAACACATTTTCAACAAGTTCTATACTTTCTATTAAATTTATTTAATGAATATATCTTTTGATTTTATAAATTTTAATAAATTTTAACTAATAATAACACGTGTCTTGGAAGGAGTGTTAAAAACTGTAATGCTAAACACTCTTTGTTGTGTATTGATGATTATTTAATCCAATTTAATGAGTATTTTTTTGTTAACACCAAAAGAAAGGTAATACATACCAAAAATAGCATTGTGTTGATTGGTTATCTAACTTTTTTCCAGTTTGTCTATGATTATATGATACGATCAAATATGTGGTTGCTTCAAGTAATATTAGATTTAAATTTTTTAAATAAAATATTAGATTTAAGTTTTTTAGATGAAAAAATGTAGTTAAAAAATATTTTACTAAAAATGACTAGTCAATTTTTCATTGATAAAGTTGATAAATATTGAATCAATGTTAATGATCCAATAAAATAATTATATGATACAAATGTAATTAAATATATTCTATTAAATATTTTTAATTACTTAAAAAATATAAATATTGAGTGATTTTGGTGTTTTTATCATTATAATTTTTTTTGTTTTAACTCCTTTTATCATATACAGCCCATCTTTTCTAATTATAGAAAAATTAAAAATGCCTTTAGATAACCTGTATCCATGATATTAAACGTTGATGGTCATTTGTCCTTATATCACAATGATTTGAAAGAAATGTTTTTGTAACTCAAGTCTTTGAATATAATATTTTTATATATGTATCCATTTGTAACATGTTATTGTGTCTTTTTTCTAAATTTATTTAATATTTATAGTAAAAAAAATCAAATGATATTCATGTAACTTACACCAATAATTTTATTATTCAATAATTTTTAGTTGTATAATTTCATTTTAAAATATATTATTAAATTGAAAATTCTTTTCATATAAATCATGTCTACTAAATTTTATACTTACAACATAAAATGATAGTTAAACATAATGATTAATATTGTGAGAGAAAAAAAATCACAAACCTCTTGATTAGGTACAAGCACAATATTATTTTATCTAAAAATAATAAAAATTTATAATTAGTAAGAATTATATCTTTTTATGTTTTACATTTTTTTTACTTATTGTTTTAATTATTTAATCAAAAATATTAATAA